>JAOTRQ010043779.1:0-17157 GCA_028565875.1 Hoplisoma paleatum
TACAATATATAATTATTAATTATAATTAATTATATAATTATTATTGTGACGTCACAAGTGTGTATCAAACTGGTCGCTCGCCACATTAGTTGGTACCCCAAAAGTAGCCCGCAGCTTCAAAAATGTTGGTGACCCCTGGTCTATGCAGTTGTCTGACCAGTCTTGGTGCCTATGCTAACTTGTAACCACTGTCTGTTGAAGTGGTGTCAAATAATTATAATGCCAGTCCCCACATGCACATTATATATTCTAATATGACCTACTTTCCAATGTGCTAAATTGACATTAAATGTTTTGTTTCCGTTTTAAAAGAATGGTCACTCTCAAAGTGTTGAATAGTATAGTCCTACTGGGGAAATCCTGTCATTATGTCAAAGAAGCCAAGATGGATGAGAAACTGTTCGATAAACCTAATTCCTCAGCTCCCAAAGAGAATACCAGCACAAACTATGCTAAACCTACACCACATGCAGGTAACTCTCAGGTCATTTTATCTCCATCTTCTCTTTGTGACATCTGATGTCTGTTGTATTGTTTTTTTTATTTTATTTTGAGCATGATGATCCTAATAAGACGGAATCCTGACACACACACACACAGGCTAGATGTTAAGATTTGCTCTATAATGAGTGAATCATTCTGACACTGTCAGAGTGACGAGCATTTCGTAGTGAGACGATGCAAGGAATAGCAATGGCAGCAGCATCAAATCAAGCAAGCAAGCAAATTAGCATTCCTCTACAGCAGGGTTTTTCACCCTGGGCTTTGTGTCTGCACAGTTAGTTATTAAATCATTTTTTGCATTGTGTCTCAAAAAAACCTTCAGACTTTAGCAATTTGCACCCCTGTGCTTAAATGGGGCTTTGCATAAAGAACTTTATTTCAATATGTATTAGAGAAGTTGAAGTGTCTAGTTTGGGTAGATAAGTGTGATCAAGTGCATATATACACACACACACACACACACACACACACACACACTGAGCAAGACTTTTGTGTATATGGTGAATATGTCTTACTTGGCAACTTTTTAAAGAAAAAGTTCAACAGCATCTGATCATCATTGCCCAGGATGGTCTGGATTCACGGCATGACCCATTATAGTTTGGTAAACGCACAGATACATTCATTGGATTAATTAAGGTTAAATTAATAAACTTGTTCATATTGACATCACTATTCTACACATTCGAATAATAATCCGAAAATGAAGGTGCTTAAGTCGCAATAGGTGGTTCTACTTTTTTCTACTTCATATTTTCAGCTAACATATGGGCTTAGTATTGTACGACTTCCTTTCCTGTATTTTAGTTTTTACAATTTCTGTATCCACTCATTCTCAGGTGAGCCAAAGCCCCAGCATCCTCCATCCAACATTACGGAGCAACCAGCCCCACGCCCAGCAGACCTAATACTTCCAAGTACAGTTCTCTCCAGAACTGTGGAAGGCTGCGAGCAAGCTTCAGATAGTAGTGACTGTTCAAAAGCAGAAGAGGTAAACAGCGAGACTTCCCTCGACACTGAGATTAAACACCGAGCACCTAAGAAGCACCTGCTGGAGATTGATCGCTTCACACTCTGTGGAAATCACATTCTGTAAGTGCCGTAAGATTCACAATCTTTGTGCTCCAACTGAACCAGCTGCAGATGACAAGTAGAGACTGATGAACATTCCAGTGATAGAAAATCTGCTGACCATGGCAGCCTGGGCGTTCTAAATGTTGTCAATCCATATTGGATAAACGCAGCATCTTCGTGCAGTGGATCTGCACTTGTAAATATTTTGCCAAAATGGGAATGGTTTCTAGAAATAAATTGGCAAAGGATGAAATGAAGAAGCAGAGTTTACACTCATTGTTATTTATTAGATTTGTACACTTGTCTATATGATGTTCTAATAATTATTCTGCAATAAATTTTGTTTTGTAATGCCAGACTTTAGGTCTTAGTGCTTTTTAGAACTGTGACGTTTTACAATCTGCACATGCAAGTTATTCGATTTAATTTTTTTGAGATCATTAGCGATGTAATGATTCACTCTACCCATGATTTGGTACGATTCATATGATATTTATTATTTACTTAAGAACAATTCTTTTTTTGTTTGTTTGTTAGAAGTGAATAGGCAAAAGAAACAATACATGTCTGTTCATTTCTGAGAAAGTTGCAGTTTAATTATACCAAACGGCCCAAAACGATACATCCTGACTAATCGCCTTATCGAGCATCGTAATTAATATGGCTAGTGGATCAAGAGTGTCAGCTTTAAAGACAGTAGATCAGTAGCTGAAAATTCGATTACATTATTTCGAATCTCAGTCCCACTTTCTAATAGGGCACCGACATGAACGACGATGGATGTTTATCCAAGGTGGGAGTTGGACCAGAGATTTCTCCTATTTGATTCCGTTACAACCTCTGCTGGCTGTCTAATGGCACCTGCACAAGGACGATGGATAATGCATTGATCAGGGTGTGGCACTCATTACCTTTAGTCATCATTGGAAGATAGTATCAGAAAACAAGACACACAATACAACCAGGGTAATTGAATTAAGGAGGACTTGTCGACGACTCAATGTTTTTTGCATTTTATATTATTCACTATAATTTAACTAAAACATTTTCATGCACTATTATTATTGCTGATTCTACATTGATCATAAAATATGCCACACGTAGAGCACCGATTTTGAAGAGTGCTCTATTAAGGTATTAAGATTTTACTTTGTTTGTCACATTAAGCCATGTGTGGGCCTGTGTAGTCAATAAGGGTGTGTGTGTGTGTGTGTGTGGAAACCCAACACTGGTGGGGTGATAAGAACCAGGCTTTCAGAGGGTGCGTGTGCTGATCCAACATTCCCTGATCATATCTGGGGTTGTGTCAGAGGCATCAAATTCACTGTTGGGAATTGGAAATGATTAAACTGGGTGATAAGAGGGGTGCAGCAAAGGTTTTAAACCAGCTAACGTTTTCTACCTAACATTAGCTGTTACTCCTTGACTCCTCTATTGAGCTTGGATGTTCTTATGTAGTGGTCATAATGTATTGGAAGATTTTGCATAGTTTACAAAGTACACTTTTTCTTATGAAACATTCTCTCAAGCACACTTTTACCTGTTTTTGAGAAGATGTTATTGTTCCAGGTTTAGACATCAAGCCCACACTAAAACACATGTACCCCCCCCCCCATTTTTTATGTGTATTTTTGTGTGTCTGTGGTGTAATATTTCGAACTATTTACTTGGTTTTAATTACTTTTAAAATGTGAATGAGTTTATTTGTGCCCACCTAGGTGACATTATGCTACCTGTACTATATTTCATCAATTCATGGTCACTATTTCTATGTACCTCTGACACATCTGGTGACACTAGCATAATACGTCACTTGAGCACTGCTAATTATTTGTCTAGCCTTAATTGCACTAAATAGCACTGGCAATTCAGTGACTACTTTTTTTTTTTAGGATGTTACTACATTTGTGTGTGTGTGTGTGTGAGTGTGAGTCATGTATTGAGCAAGGTCATGTATTGGCTGAAAAAGTTATGTTTAATTTGTGATTTATTATGAAGGAACATACAAATATATTCCCAAATACCAAGACACAACTAAACATCTGTTTGGTAAATTCATTATTATTTTAGTAATTCATACTTTGTTGTTTTCATCTGTGCCTTGTTTAAATAATTACATGTGAAATTTGTAACAGGGTTCTGTTAAAGCTGAAATTTATTTAAAATATTTTGTAATGGGTATTTTTTTTTAAAAAAAAGAAAGCAACATGTTCATATGGATGATAGTAGACTTATTGTTAAGATTTCTGTTAGTGTATTTTTGTTATTTTGTTGTAAAGAGCAATCTGATTGTTGTTTTGATTCATGTGATTGTACACCAGCAATGCAGTGATGCAGTTTAATAATTTAAAAATCTTTTATTTAAAAATTTTTTATAAGATGGCTAATAAACTTTAAATAACTTCAATGTCGTGCTATGTTTTTTTGTGTACACACACGCACACAATCTCTCGAAAAATGTGTAACTTTATAGGGTTCAAGATTGTCCTTGACTTTTCATGTTCTTTCACCTGACAATGTTTCTCTCGCAATTTAACCCAACAAGAAATATAGAATAAAATGATTTGATTAATTTATTAATGTTTTAAGCTGGTAAGCAAATTGGCACGTGCAGCTCCCATTATGTGCATCTGAACAGTGCAACCAACATTCTTACTGTAAACACTGTGTTTCTCATAAATACTTATAAGTAGAGAACAGAAAGTTACTTTTTTATGTGGCCCAATGCTTCTGTGCTCTTTTTTGTCTCTTCTTTATTCTAAACTGAGATGTGCAGCATATATGCATCAGCACGATCAATTTGTAGAGAAACTATAGAGAACAAGATCATGTCAATAATAACATTAACAATAGAACAATGAGTGTGAATTCAGTGGGGTTTTGTACTTATATTGTTTAACTTATTATGTAACATTTTTTTTCTTAAATGTATACGTACTTGTAATTTTTTTTATATTCGATCAACATTTTGGTACATTGACAGAAAAAAAACTCTGCTAAACCAGAAACGTCAGTGCAGCACTAATGAACACAATATGCGGACATAGTTGTGCAAGTACAGTAGTAATAGTACAGTATTTTGTATGTAACTGCAGTATTATTTTTGGACACAATTTTGCATACTGCTCCTTTAACATTCACAACAAATGCAGTATTTCAACTAACTCGTTGCTGCACTTCACATATTCGCCGACAGAGGGCGCGATTTCACTCCCGCGCTGTTAGTATTCGTATAGAGACAACGTGCACGCGCATCCATCCGAGGCTGATTCCCAGCACGCGCAGAATCCGAGCAGCGAGAGATAAAACGCCTAATCTGCGGACACACCACCGTCATCATGAGTCGGACTATCGGCACTCGGACGTGACCCGCAACCGCTGCTCTCATTTCTCGGTCTAGTTTCGATCTTAACGGCTTCTCCGAATTCTTTGGTTCTCGCGCACCTGTTCGTGTTCGCGTGCGCTTGAGATGTGGAGACCGGAGCTCGCGCTGCTGCTGCTGCTGCTCTGCTTTGGCGGCGTGTCTCGCGGGGACGCTCCCGCCACCACTGGATTAGATTTTGGGCTCGTGCCCGCAGGAATTTATCAAACGGTCGCGTATTATGAACCGGGACCGATCGGACTCTTATTTAACATGATGCGCGCCTACCTACATGTCGTTCAACCCAACCCATTCCCCGAAGGTAAGCCATAACGCTGCATCTGCACGAGACCTTTTCTCCAGGTGTGCTCGTGCTCCCGGGTATGTGGGTACCCGAAATCCATGCAATGGGGCCACGGGATAAGATAATGTTTTAGTACGTTCTGATAATACAATATTAACAATTGTATTTATAAATTATTTGGTGTTCTAGTATTGCAAAAACGTGTTCTCCCTGTGTCTGCGTGTGTGGAGATCCGGTGTCCTCCCACGGTCTAAAAACACGCGCTGTCAGTTTAAGTGTAGACTCTGTGTTGTCTCTCTGCCTAACCACAGTACTTTGTAATGCTGGTACCAAATCAGGATAAATAGGGAGGAAACATTTTTGGTAAATGAATTAAAAAAAATATATATATATATATCCTTTGCACACATGCACACATTTGAACATGCTAGAGAGCGGTGGGCACCCTTAGCAATAGCACCCATTGATCAGTTAGGAATTTAATGCCTTGTTCATCAGTTGCTGTCCTTTCGACTCTCTGGATCAAGCAGGTTAGTTATTATTTTGGAAATATTAAATATTATTGGATTTAAATATTACTTGCTTTCCAATATCACTGGGCTTATCACCAATCAACGTGTAAGACAAACATACCCATAATATCCATTCACCTATAGGACAATTCAGTGTCTCTGGTTGACCAGACTACATGTTTTTGGACAGTTGGAGGATACCGGAGCTTCCGGAGACACTTCCGGAATTTACTATACCACTAAACATTGTTGCTTGATCCCACACACGTTATTTAAAGAACAAAGATTTTCACTGAAACATTTCAAAATGCAGATATTTCCCAGAAGAGAACTGGTTGTTCATCAATGCAGATTAGGCCTGTGGCCTGGTGTGTCCCATCTCAAGATAATCCGATAATCTGGAGTACCATATGCTGATGTGTTTTATTTCCCAGACTGCTAAAGATTTACAATTATTTTATATAACAGTGGGCGTATTGGTGAATAATTGTTTCCCCCCTCTACTATTGTTCTTTTTGGTTGTAATATTAGTTTAAAATACAGACGGTGCAGTCTTCATGTGAGTTCGTTTTTTAATGGGTCGGCTTGCCAGAAACAACGATAAGCATTGATGTTAAATGCAGCACTGTCAGTGGTATACCAACATAACCGTGGCAAATACACTGCATCAATAAAACAAAACTAAAGTGGGTGCATTTGTATAAAAACAAACAGCGACTGAGCAGCTTTAAAGCAGCTCTTGGTGAGTGTAGACCCAGTTGTGAGGTTTAAAAAGATTCTCACCCAAGCACAAACATCATGGAGTCCAATGCATTGAGTGTGGCTGGGTGGCAAACAAAGCCAGTATTTAAAGACTGTTGGGAAAAGAAAGGACTGTTTGCATACTGATGACTTTCCCTTCATCACAAAACACCTTGGTTAAGCTTCACTGATGTGCAGCAAATGTGTTATAACGATCTCTTTTATTACATGCATCTTAGGCAATGATAAGGAAAAGTTTAGGTATGGACTAGGTTGCTGGTTCAAGTTTGATCACTTCCAAGTTGCCACTGTTGGGCTTCTGAGCAAGGACCTTAACTCTCAGTTTAAATTATGTTTAATCAGAACTCAAACTTGCTTTATATAGAAGCCTCTGTTAAATCCAGATAATTTAAATGCAGACTACATGTGATATCAGAAGTCCCATCAGGGGATCAAAGATCATATGTGTTCAGTTTAATAATCTTTATACACACTTGTTAAAAAAACTGGATATATTTGGTTATTATGGTTGGCAGGTTGTTACAGGGTACAGAGACAAAAATTTAAACACACAGGACAATTTCAGTATCGCCAATGAACTTTACTGCATGTCTTTGGAATCTGGGAGGAAGTCGGTGTTCATTGAGGAAACCCACACAAACACGAGGAGAACATGAAAACTCCTTGAGAATCAAAGGAGAACCAAATCCAGGATTTCTTGCTGTGATGCAACAGTGATAACCATCAAGCCCATGTGCTACTCAGAGAAATATAGTACATTTGTAAAAATTCGAGAACAAATATACATATATAACAATACATCAAGTTCACTTACTTAAAATGTATACAGGTAGTGTGAAACTAAAGCATATAAACCCAATCAATGAAGCGATAATGCTAATGTTGTCAGAATGAGCCAAATGTACAAACTAAAACTGGCTGTATTTCAAAGTGAGCAATGGGGTGCCAGCTGGACGGCTTTGCTGAGGGGCACAAACAACTTTGTCACAGATGGCGATCTGTGTGGCAAGTCCGCAGTCACCTAGTGCACTTTTATAACCACCTTATTTCAGTCCAGAGAAGGGTACCACAAAAACTGTCGGACATCTCTAGTTTCACATCAGCTCTGTTTTCATCTTTTTTATGACTAAACCTCATGACTTCTCCCATGGAAACTGGTTCAAAGTTGACCTCTAAAGTAGTTCTATAGATCTGGACCTGAAATGCATTTTTTCACAGTGCCATTTTGACCCATTAACCCTGAGCCAGAAAGAATATATATATATTTAAACGAAGCATAGAAATAGATGTCGATGATTTATATGGATTCAGGTATCGATTATTTTTTAAATCAAGTTTTCTGTTGATTATTCCAGTGATTAATTGAGTAATTGGATAAGATATGTTTGTGTTAAGAAAGCAAAACACACAAATATAAATTCATATGATTAAATAAGATAAAAAAAGTCTTTTAAAGCACACCACACATTTGTATTCACTGCTGACATAACAGTTTGAAAAGAGCGTGGTCATTATACGTATATGGCAAAAACAATTTGTTAAAATATATACAGTGGAACCTCGATTAGTGAACGCCTCCTATAGCGACCAATTCTGATAACGACCAACCATTTCGCTAAATATTTGCCCCGGATAACAATCAAAATTTCGGATAGCAAACGTCACTACATCAGCTACGTCATCACCACGTGACCCGCATCTCGGACCGAGCGTCATTCACGCTTAATACAGTTACAATCGGTTATCTTTATCTTTACATAATATAATTATTCAGTGATTTTTGTGCATTATTTTAATAATATAATCCTCGATCATGGTTCCAAAGAAGATTCAGAACAATAGTAGCAGTGAAGTGAAAATACAGCGACAATAATAGAACTGAAAAAGTGCTGATTTCTAAGTTTGAACAAGTCGTGTGTGTGTCAGTTATCACGACTGAAATACGGCAGGTCGATGTGAACAACACACACTGGACACGTTTTTAATCTGAAAGCGGCCAAGTAGGGAAGTTACTCTCAATTTTACAATGACGGACGTTCTCATGGAGGGGGATTCATTCTCTCTCTCCCCTCCATCCACTCACGCCGTCGCACCGCAGTCAAAACGGTACGTTTTATCTTGTTTACTAAATGTTTTCTTGTGCTTAAATGCTTTTTATGTTTATTTAACTCTGTGTGTACTGTATTATAACTGTTCTCATTTCAAAAACACATAACTGTATATCGTGTCATTTTCATATATTAGCGAGTAACCGGGGCTGGGAATCAATTATTTCTATTTCCTTTATTTCTTATGGAGAAATGTGTTTTAGATAGTGAACATTTCGGATAACAACCGACCTTTTGGAACAGATTGTGGTCGTTAAGCGAGGTTCCACTGTACATGGAACCTAAAACAAGCACGATAATAATAAGTAATACATAGACAACACCTTTAGTTTGTGAACTTCTCGTAGGCAAAAAAAAAATCAGGATCAATCTTTGGAGTGGAAAAAAGTCTGTGTATCAACAACACACACTAAATTGGCACTTTTTGTATTTTAAATAAAATAGTTTGAGCACGCTCAAGTCTCGGCTGTGTTCTTTACTGAACAGCACTCAGGAGCAGCGAGTGTTCAGTGCAGATAATTTTATTAAATTGCACTCTCATTGTGTGATTTGGGATGCAGCATTGTTTCTTATGGCACCTGTGCACAGCATGAGTTTCTTGTGCAGAAGCAAAACGACTCCAATTAAATCTCTGTGAGCTTTATATAGCTACTCAAATTAAACAATTTCTTAATTCGAAATAATATATATACTTGATTCACTGTAAATACTTAAGATATCATTTCAGTACTAGTGGTTTGTGATGTCAACCCAAATAAAAAAATAAAAAAATAAATAAATATATTTTTGCTGCTCTGGTTTCGTTTATTTGGCCTTGAAACAGGCACTACATTCTAGTGGGTATGTACTTTTCATTTCAGTGTCTCTAATCACCTGGAGGAGATACTGCTACCCACTAAAGTAATGCACCGTCTCTGCAATTAATCTTTTTAAATAAAAAGTGAAATAATAGCATTCAGTTGGAAAATGGTAAAACAGCAGTGTAAAAAATTGCTTTTGCAAGTCTTTTATTATATACGTTTCTATTTATAAATGTTCTATCATTTTTGTATTCACTAGTTAGCATCAGACAGCTCATTTATTGAGCTGTTCCATCACAGGAAGATCTCATGGGTTTTAATGCAATCCGGGGCTTTCTGTGAGGTCCACCTGTCATGCATAGGAGTTTTCCTTGGGTTTCCTTAGGTTTCCTTCCACAATCCAAATACATGAAGTCAGGTTGATTGGAGATACCAAAATGATACTGAAATTGTGTGTTGGTTGTGTATCTACCCTGCAACAAACAGTCAACTTGTTCAAGTGTTAAGTGTATTCGTGTATTGTGTGTGTTCCACTATGACGCTAAATAGGATCAAGCGGTGGTAAAACTAGATGATTGAGAGTTATCATCAGTTTTCCATCAATGCTGGTTACATTTCCAGTAAATCCAGTAATTATTTCTTACATTTAATTATGAAGTAATTATAGTTTGACTTTAGTTACTTCCTGGTGAATAGCACTGCCAGAAAATGCTGTAAATTCTATAATTCAGTTACAAATTATATTGATAATTGGATTTCTCGGAGTGTATTAAATGTGCGTTCATAAAGTAATGATCAAAATGGAGTAATTCCCTCAAGAGACAAAACTGCAAGCAACAATATCGCACGGCGAAGAGTCTCACAGGACTAGACTCTCTAATTAGATACTATAAAGAATTCATAAGTCAGCACAAACTTAGTAGCATTAAAGACTTTGTAAGTAGAACTGTTTTTTGTAGCTTAAGTCAGTTATACCTCATAAAATTTAATATCTAATCTAATAAGCCAATCAGAAATAGGGTAGGGAAGGACTTTAGGGGTTGGTTAAACAGATTGATACAAATCCAGCAGTTGCACTATGTGTAAACCTGTAAATTCTGTAATGATAGGAATGACTGCTTTTTTGAGTCAGATGTCCTAGCTTCATGCCTTCAAGAGTCGTTCATAAGCATTTATTGAGAAACATTAGTAATATATTAATACTAGCACTATACCTGTGCTTTGCTCTAGTGGATACATTGATAGAAATGTGTGAGGTTATTTATTGGAAAAGTAATTGGTTTAATTGATGGGTCTTTTGCTTGAGATAATTAGTAATGAGTCAGTCAGTGAGTCGAATATAGGTAAGGTTGTACTACACAATAGTCAAGCAAGTGTAAGTTCAGGTAACTGATTAGTTAAAGCATGGATGGATTGATGGATGGATTAACCAGACCCTGGGTCCCAATAGCAAGTTATCAAAAGATGCTTCTGTTGGGTTTGTTCATCTCATGTCTGAATGTTGTCCATCAAGTTCCACAAAATTTACCTGAATGTATCAGGCTATGTTTTATAAAACTTCTTCCAGGGAAGCATATATTAGAGATCTGAACTTGTGAAGTCTGCTTCTCTGAGTTATTCATAGCTTGAGTCATAGGTGGCATAATAGTTATACTATTAATACTAATACTACTAGTACTATTAATAGTACTAATACTATAAATAGTAATACTATTCCTATTAGGAATTACCTTATTCACTTATCACTGCCATTTACTTGGTGCATACAAGTCTGAAGCTCTGACATTCCCTATCCTGGGAAAAACTAGCACCATACCACCATTGAATGCAACGCCGCACATTTTGTTACCAAAAAAAATGTTTAGTAGTGAATATGATATGATATGGATGTGAATAGCAGCCGATAATGCAAGATATAATGTGTTAACCATGAGATATTACATTAGACTTTACGTCTATATTAAACTATTTAAAACAATCACTGTTCAACTTGCACCCACCGCTTTACACTGTGGCATACCCACAAGTAACGTCACCGATCACAATGAATAAATTGTTGAACAAATGAACAAATGTAAGCAGGTTTGTTGTCAGGAAGCTGATTATGTCACTGGAAACAAGCAGAACGGGTCGACGTCATCATCAGTGAACCCACACATACATACTAAACGCTCAAACACCCAGCCAGTTTATTTTGTCAGGCGACCGTTCTTTGCGAACTAACACTGACACATTTTGTTACTCATGCTGTGTGGTTTGGATTACACAAAATCACAGCATGAACATCATGAAAGCTTGTGAAGGAGTGAGTGTACAAAGGAAAGATTGCAAATAGCCTCGAGTCGGCCCCCTCATTCTGCTACTAAATCTTTTGATCACTGAAAGCAAATGCTTTGATACGCTCAAAGATTTTTCAAAATCTTTCCACTCTACTTCTCAAACAGAGCTTCTCAAACCATAGTCTTTTCATTCAACCTGATATACTAAATCCAATTAACAAGGTTTTATCCAGAGGTGGTATATCAGTACTACTGCAGAGTGCCTTTAAGGTAAGAGCCTGGCATTAAGACAAGAAGTTTCGGGTAATTCAGTAATGCCATGGGTTCTCCTCATCCTACAGGGTTTACGAAGGACAATCTGAATAGTGACTGAAAATTCTATCAACATGCTAATAGGGGGACAGTGTAGCCTAGTGGGTTGGCGCGTTGGGCTGTGAACCCAAATGGTTGGGGGTTCAAATCCAGGCTCTGCAACACAGCCACTGTTAGGTCCTTGAGCAAGACTGTCTGCTCCAAGGGCGCCGTACGTTGGCTGACCCTGCGCTCTGACCCCAACTTTCAGACAAAAGTTGGGAGCGAAGAGAAACATTTCATTGTACTGTACACCTGTATATGTGTAATGAATTCTAAAATTTTAGAATAGAAAATAGAATTTTAATAATTGGTTTTGAAATTAGACTAATTAGGTGTAATTTATGAATTATTTATTTATTTGCCCTTGGTGTAAATAAGATGGCAACCACATCATGATCATCATTGAATTTGGGTTGTTGTAAATTCCAAATTATAAAAATAGCATCTTACATTATTTCAGTGTAGAATTTGTTTAATTTTATTTTATTTTGTGGTATGTGTTAGGAATCACAAAAAGTGCTAAAAATTGTTAGGATTTAAATGAAAAAATAAACTATTTTTATGGTAGTTTATATTCTTTATTTAAACATATTCAATTCAAAGTTTGAGATGACCGATGCGAAGGGCAGCTGAGGAGTCCTGGACGATGAGGTTGGGTTTCAATCCCAGGTCTGTCATACATCGAGCACCAATTCAGCTGTGGCGCCAGTGGAATCTATGACCATCTGCAAACAGAAGCAAAAAAAGATCACAAAAATCAATTGTGCCCACACAGGATGGCAAGGTACCAAGTACCTCCAGGTGGGCAGCAATGTTGGCTTAATCGGTTAAGTCGGGTGAGGAGCACCCAAAAAAAAACTTCAGGTGAAGTAAATAACACTTTAAAAACATATGTACACCAGAGGTGTGTAAATGTTTGGGCAAGATTTTAATTGTTTATTCAATATTTTGGCGATGCTGATCTCGGTCTATGTTGCCTTAATGTGAGGTTTAATGAGCTCTTAAGCACTTTACGCTTTACACACACTTTCAACAAGCCATAGCATGTCCATAGATACATACAGAGAACATTATTTTCCAACCACACAGGGTCTTAAGATAAGGTATTATTCGAGTATTGCCCTCCTCATTTTACATCATGGCTTCCATGGCAACAGCATTTTGTACTATTTGAAGCATATTGCTGCACTACATATTGGACCAGTATAAACTGCATGCTGCCTGTCTATCAGTATTTTGTATGTGCTGTGCTGTGGTTTGCAGTATAAGATTTGATATTTTATGGATTCACATTAGAAAAGGTTGGGCATTACGACAGCACTAGTACACTGGGTACTAAATATAACAATAAATAAAATATAAGTATATAACTAATATAAGTACTAAAAAAGTAAATACAAAATAAAATTATATTTACATATATGAACAAGCATTTCCTGAAGAAAATTGCTGGGGCGTGGCCGGTAGGCATGTGTGTGTGCCTAGTTTCTGTGCCCATGTCGCACTTTCTCTTTAAGGTGTATTCTTCTTACTGTCTAACTAGTGCAGTGAGTTTGTCGATCATCTCCTGCCATCATCAATTTTATGCCTCTAATTGTTATTATCTGGAAATAATGATGCAGAAAATCAGCCACCAGCTTAAAGGACAAGGTGTTTACTTAAGGCACTGAGCAAAACACACAATAAATAGATTGGTTGGGGTAAGACTGAAATCAGGGAGCGGTATGACAATAAATAAATTGGCTTTATGCATTTATTCGTATTTACATTTAAGAACAATGTGTTTTTATCTCAGTTTTTACTTCCACCACTGATGCCAGATGCTGCTTTTTGGGCTCCTGTAGTTCAGCATTTATTTATCCCTCTTCCTGCATGCTTGCACACAAACAACATGGCAGCGATCGGGGGAAAACCAGAAGTTTTGTGTCCTTGAATGGAGTAACTACATCCACAATCTGGAATCATTCATCCTTACCAAAGCATGTAGAGGAGCGGGAAAAGTGCTGCTCCCAGCCGAATGATCACAGAAACTTATTTCTCTCTGTTGTGAGACTGATTTTAAAAGCACAGGCCACTCTCACATAGATAATCTTTTCTATTAGTACAGTGATATTTAGATACATTTTCACCCGACTCCATAAAGTTCACCAAAAACTTTACACAAATCCTGCTTTTTCAGTGTTGTTCCGGCTGAATTTTCAACATGACAATTCACATAAAAGTTTATGTAAAGTCATAAAAGTTTATAAACAATCTAAGAAATTTAAACCACTGAACAGAATAGATTGCAGATTTATGTGACACAGTGGGTTGCATTTTCACATGGAGTGATCTGAATCATTTCTGATTGGAGTTTGCAAGTACTTCTGTAGTGTTTGTTTCCCTCAGATGTGTAGTTGCTGGCCCCACTACTGGACTGTACTGTCACTATAATGCAAGACTCCTGGATAAAAGTATCTGATGAATTACAAACGGCAAATGTAAACTGTTCTGCAGTTTACTTATAGTCAGGTTAATTGGAGATATGAAAAGAATCTTTGATATAAGTGTATAGGTGTGTTCAGGGTTTTATTTGTGCCTTGCACCCATTGAGAGCCGGGAAAGTCCTGAGCACCCCAGCAACCCTGAGTAGAATTAGCAGCTTAGAAATTGAGTGAATGTGACACTATATACATGTAAGCAATTGATGAAATTGAACTAATTAGGATGGGTATTGACATACTTCTAAACAAGCATACAGTGTACCTTTTTAATACAAACAATGTAATTAAATGTTAGTAAGAATCTAAGAACGTTTTTCTGTTTATGTCTACTTTCTTACCCTTGGTAACTGCTACCATGGTTTCAGAAGTGAACTCTTCGCCTTGTGTTCACTTGAACAGGTTGTTATTGTTCATGTTCTGATGCAGATCACTTCTCTATAACCATCAGTTCAGTGAATCAACTCCCTAAGCTAATGGGTCACATGCACTAATTTCCATGCACAACAGGAGTTAGGCTCATCTGGGACATGAGAAACATTCACACAGTATTACGTGATAGAAAACAAGGGGAATAGCTACTCCCTTTCTGCACAGCTGTTCATACACAGCTTTAGTGCATATGTTTGACACCGTGAAATAGATTTCCCAGTATTCATACAGTACTTAGAACTACAGCTACTGAATAACACAGCTTTGTTCATCCAATCAGATCACAGAAAACAACACTGCAAACTTAAATTAAGCTTAAAATTAAGTTTCATCTGTAAAGTCAGATTTATTTGACCATGGCAATGCAAACTGATTGGATAAAAACTCTAGTATAAATCATTATAAATTATATATACTATTATATTCTTTGGTTTGGATCTTTACCCACAATCTGTAAAACTTCCCAGAGACGCTATAAAAATAAAAATGTGTGATTGGGAACAGAGATTTTTCCATAGGACTAAAACTCATTGTAAGCTATTGTGTCGATGTCACTTTTACCCCTAGTTACCCCTAGTATCAGTGTTTATTACACCACACTATGAAGGAGACAAAAGACATTTTAATTGTTCTGTTAGCATATACAGATCACCAAATAGAATTTAAGTTTTTTTTATATAATTATATGAATAATGAACTAATTTAACCTTCATCTACTGCCCTTTTAGGTACACGATGGTACACACACTGGACGAATACACTAATATACAAACACACACTTTCAGTATCTTTTTAATTAATCTGATTTTATGTATTTGGACTGTGCGAAGAAAACCACAGTAGCTGAGGAAACCCACACAGACTAAAAATCTCAAGATAATGCTAGTTCTGTTTATAATAAAGATGTTACTTTACAGCATGATGCCTTTTTAAATAATATTTATGCTATTTTGCATTTTTAAATATTATTTTTAAATACTGTGAACTTATAAATATTCCGCTCAGTGAACTGAAAGTACTTGGAATAAGCTCATCAAACGGCCAAAAAATAGTGATGGACACTATGCATACTATGACCACCTCTGACAATATACCTACGTAATGGAAGGTGCGGTACTTTGGATCAGTTAATGACAATAAACAAATAAATCTATAAAAAATCATTATATAAACTAAAGCTGGCAGATATTTTTGTGGGCTAGAGAACTTTGATTAAATGGCCAATGTCTAAATAGAGCTTTAAAAATCACAATGGGCAATACCCATCATGCACACGAACTGTTAGACAAAATAAGAATGCTTAACAATGCATGACAAATTGATCAGCCTTAAATGGCTGATAATTCTTAGAAGGTTTACGACAATATCTGCACTTTACAGCTGTTGAATTTGATTTACGTATGAAACATTTATTATATATATTGCATCTTCCTCATATTGTATATGAACAGATAACCATGTTTATTTTTGTTCTTTTTATTTCTATTGTTTATCATTATTGCTTGTTTGTAGAAATCCTGAGTTTTTCCAAAACTTTATATCGTGCATTTGATGTTATTTGTAGAAATGACAAATACATTTTGAAACTTGTAACTTTGTCTCTTTGGGCAAACATGTATCTTCTTCCTGTCTTGTCACACAAGGAGATTTTCAGGGCTCTGTGCTATTCCCACTTCTGTTTATTGTTTACATACTTCTGGTCTCATAATCCGCAGTCATGATCTCAGCTTCCACTGCGATGCTGATGACACATAGATTTATGTAAGCACGAAATCCACCTCAGCTCTGCCACCCTCCACTCTTATTCCCTGCTTTTAGGTTCTTAGACACAGGATTCACTCAAATAAATAATTAACATTGCACACCAATCTACACTAGAATTTATTTAGAGTTTAACCAAAGTCTGGCTCCTTACTGTGATCTCTTTTGTCCATATGACTAGTGATTGGAATAACAGTATTAGTAACTAGTAGGGCTGTCCACAACCAAGGATTTTGTTGGTCGACCAGAGGTCTTCATTTACTCCAACTAATCGACTAGTAGTCGACTAAAAATACCATTTTGACCGGGATACATATTTATGAAATTTTACCTTTAATGCCGGACTGCTGCAGATCACAATAAATCATGATCACAAAAATGCTAGAAATGTTTACACTGTTTTAGCCGATTTTCGGGAGAAATGCT
>JAOTRQ010043887.1:0-28506 GCA_028565875.1 Hoplisoma paleatum
TCGACTATTAGTCGATTAGTTGAAGTAAATGACGACCACTGGTCGACCAACAAAATCCTTGGTTGTGGACAGCCCTAGTAATTATTTATGGTTGAAATAATAACCTTAACACAAAGGACTGTTTTCTAGGAGGTCATTTATAAAGCTAATTTGAATCACAGCTACATTTGCATCAGGAATGGTAGCCGCCTTAAAACACGGGCAGATTCAAAACTGCAAACAAACAACTTGGTGTGTGTAAATTGCTTATGCATATGTTATGATGCGCTTTAGTCACATAAACAGCTTTCTGTGTCCTTCATGCAAATACTGGATATGAATCAGAGTTCAGTCACATTGCACACACAAAGATATCTCATTTTATTATGTACATATATTTTAACATTTTTAAGCTTCTATCTTTGAAGAGTGTCACACTTTTTTATATATTGTGGGCAGGGAGTGTGGTTTAGTCAGTAGAGTACTGGGCGGTAGATCAGAAAGTCACTGGTTCAAGCCACACTACCATCAAGTTGACATTGTTGGGGCAATGAGCAAGGCCCTTGAACCTCAATAGCTCAAACTGTTGTTCAATTGTAATTGCAAGTAGCTTTGGATAAATGTGTCTGCTAAATGCTGTAAATGTAAATCAGACAAAAAGCTAAGTTTTTATTTGTCTTTGTTTAGATCAATACCAACACGCCAGAGAGTGTTTTTCATTTTCTGGACTTTGTGAAGGAGCTGCTTCTGTTCGTGCATCAGACCTACATTTTGCCTGCAGTGCAGTACATCCTTGTACACCTACAACATGTCTGGCAGTCAGTCCAAGACTCATGCAAGTTAGTACTTTATATTGGAATTGTTTGTACTCTGGTTTTATCATTCAAAATAGTCTCATTACATTGTGTTAATGGTTAAAAATTTATTTCCCTGCAGTGGTGAAGTATCATTTCTGTGCATACAGAACCATGTGGTTGCAATTACCAACAGCACATGGATCTACCTCCAGGACACTACCGCAGCTATACAGACGTGGGCACAAGAGCTGCTTTCTAAAGCATGATACAGCCTCAGCACAGGCATACAATTTATTGGACAGAGACTGTCTACACTTCCGGTTACCCACTTTTGTTGGGTGTGAAGGACAATTACTGTTCATCTAACATTTCTAATCCGAAGGACTCCATGAAAAGTGGAACACATGTTAACATAAACCATCGCTTTCTGGTCCTCTTTCCAATTGGCAGGATTTTTTTATAATTAATCTTTTACATCATTTTCTAAGATGCTTCTCTTTGTTGTAATTCATTGTTCGGTATTTATTTTATTGATTTAGTTAATTAAAAAATTCTGCAGTAGGCATTGCTGGTAGATAACGACGTAAAAGTGCTGAATAACACAAGTTTCCAACATTTGTAATTGGAAGATTGCACAGCTTTGTGGGTTTCATTTTGTAAATCAAATAACCTCTACGGCTTTTCAGTGTATTGGACTCAAATAAACATGATTAATAAACAAAAGCATACAATGGAATGTAGCGTAGATGTGAATTAATAGGAAGCCATTTAGGTAAAATCTGGTGTGAAAGAATATTTAATTCACATGCATACATGCAACAGTTATCACATCTCATTTACACTTTTATTTGACAAAGCTTTGCATTGCTTTTTTGCTTTGTTGACTCAACAGGGCTTGAGCTTGGTTTTAAATCGATTTGTTGATTTGCAGATCAACTTGCGTATTTGTTTCAGTTTGTGCGGCCCATCAAGTTAGGCAGGCTAAATAATTTGTATCACATTTTCACAAAGACTGCATTCTTGCTGCCATTTTGGATTTGTTATTGAAACACTGCTGCTGAGAATTGGCAAATGTTACACCATCCCTTAATGTGAACTTGAAAGTTGTATTAAACAAAGTCTATTAATTCTAAGTGTCCGATTTGAACGTAACTGCTGCTGATAATGCTTGCTTATATATTTCTTTTGTTTTAACTATACTGTAAAACATGCTGTTAAAATCTTAATAAATAAACAAACTTTATCCTTTATAATGCTGTGAGTAAAAGCTGCATGTAACAAAGTCCCTTAATTATATGTGCTGTCTGGCCAAAATGAATGTAAAAAATTTTTCTCAGTTTTGCCCGTTACTAGGATATTAACTTGGACATAAGTTGGACAAAAGTGGTTTGCTATACTTTAGACAGAAAAGCATTGTTTTTAATAAGTGGTTGTTAATATAGATTGCTGGTTCTGCCACTGTACTGTTGAGCCCCTGAGCCAATCAAACTTAAGAGCTACTCTGAACAGCAGGTCTGTGACTAATAAAAGTCGATGAGTTATTTTTTAAATCTAACGATCTAATGTTGTTTGCCAGAAGTGGTAAATAAAGTCTGTAGTCCTGCCAATGGCATTGCCTCCTGGGTTTTATTTTGTATAAAAAGTTTTATTTTGCACAAAAGTTGACGCAGCTTCTAGACTTTAACTCAAGACTGCATATTTATTGTAGTGTGGGCAAAGTTTTGCCACAGTAATTACCCTTATTAACTTGTGGTATTTCTGTAGTGCTGTTTGTTGAATCAAAGATTAAGTTTGCTCCTTTGACTGTTATGCACTAAAGTTACTCCTGAACCATTGAGTCATTTTATAACATCGTGGAGAGAGTGATATGTAAATCCTCCAATATTTTTTATTAACAGGATTACATATATTTTTGTAAACATTTTATTTGAAGTTATAGTAGCATAAGTATATGCTATAAGTACAGAATAATGGCAATCATTTTTGGACAGTTTATGGTACCTGTGTTATTTTTGTAGTGACGTCTGAGTGATCAAAGAATGAATGTGCAAAACACACTATGCTGCATAGTTATAATTCGTCGACTAACTCTTGACCAGCATGTGGTGTGTTATGTTTAGATGACCAGCTGGTCTTGAGCTAAAGTTTTAGCAGAGATACGATCAAGATCATCACTGTTGGACCTCTGAGCAAAGCCCCTCTAACCCTTTACTGTTTATTATACAGCTTGTCATGAGTACGCTGCCTGTCTAGAACCCCCTGGAAAGTCTACTCTAGTTAGATTAACACGATTTACAGTGGAACTTTGGACAAAGGGTAATGCAATTGTTAATTTTCAAAATATACATGTATTGGTATCAGCAAGTCTGGCTTGTTTTTATTTGGTATCAGATAGACATAACATTTTGAAGCACTAGTTACAAGTATTACTGATGAATTTTATATAAATGTATACATTTCATGTTAGCTTTTATATTATGAATACAGGAAATATTAGATAGTGACCACTACACTAATCAGAAAACGCATCGCCCAGCTAATAATAAAACGGTTATACTTTTATTTTGTTATTGTATTATTGACACTATTTTTAATCATGTTGCTCACATATAGACACATAAACACAAACTAATAAATAGAAATACATGAAAAGAGCCAATACACACACGTCATGATCACACGTGACTTTATAGATGCTGAAGCGACCAATCAGCGAGCGGCTTGCTGCAGCACAGCGACAGACTAATGAAGGGGTTTGTTTGTGTTTAAAGAGTGTTGTGAGCAGACACAGATGGTTGCTTATTTCCGACGGAAAAAAAACAGCACGGTAAGATTTACTTTCAATTGTTTTTCATTTATTTTACGCTTTATGCACACACGTTATGTGGCAGAAAGTCCAGTTCGTGTTGTCATTGCAATATTAAGCAAAAAATCTACGAGCTGACAAACAGAACTATGAAGAGCTAGCGAGATGGCTAAGGTTAAACTTAATTCTCGATAATATGTACGGCTGCACTGTTATCTAGCCTGTAAATATAATGTTGACAATGGGTTTACTATTTTGCTAATGTGTTTTAAAGCGCTTACGGTGAATGCTGGGAGAATAGTGTTCTTGCATGTTATGCACACAAAAGGAACTAGTTATTGTCTTTACCTGGACACATTTAACGTGTCACAGCACGACTGGCTAATTAAGAGGACAGTGACGTCACTGTTATGTTCATATGGTGTGAGTGTCATTGTAGTGCTTTGACTGGCCCATCATCATAATATGTACATATTATGGGTAAAGCTGGTGAACAGCAGATGTACAAAGCAACAGATGGACTATATTATTTCATGGAAGATAGCCTTTGTGCAATTAGCTGATAAACAAAGTAAAACTGTGGAATTGAAAATGGTTCATTGTAGACCAATCACTTGCTAATTAACTCCATTTAAAGTGTGAAAGTTCTAATAGAATTTATAGTAGTTCACTACCATTAGTAGGAATAAGGCACTAATAAAACACAGCAATGACATTATTAAGAACTGCAGAGTACAGTAGAGTACTGTAGAGTAAGGGACAGTGTAGCCTAGTGGGTAGAGTGTTGGGCTGGGAACCCAAAGGTTGGGGGTTCAAGTCCAGGACACTACACTCCGGGTCCTTGAGCAAGGCCCTTAACCCTGTGTGTTCCAGGGGCGCCGTACGTTGGCTGCCCCTGCGCTCTGATCCCAACTTCCAGACAAGTTGGGATATGCGAAGAGAAACATTTCATTGTACTGTACATCTGTATATGTGTAATGACAAATAAAATTGAATTTGAATTTACATTCCATCCAAATTGGTGAAAAAGACAACAGAAATCTGACCTGGGATACAGTTTTGTATCAAAGGGGGTGCCATAGAAACAACAATGTGCATTAACAAAAAAACAACCTAACCAGAGTAAAGTGTGGTAATTTCTGTATTGTGCTTAGGTTTTTTAATTCTATTTAGCTGGATCTGTGGCTTTAGTAAAGGTGATTGAATTGTGCATACTTTTACATACCAGTCAAATTTTTAGAAAACTCAAATTGTTCAGTTAGGTTGATTCCGGTTACTACAACCCAACACATATCTCTGCATCAACTGGAGAATGGCTTATAGTGTTAGTATGTTTGCTAAAGTTCTGATTGTAATTTATATTAAATTGTTCTTTAAAATGACCTAAAGCAACAGCACCCTGACCTCTGAGATCGATCCAATATTTTCTGCACAGTTCTTATTGGCAGTAATTCATACATTCTGTTTCACATCAGTAACGGTATTCAGTCAGTTATGATAAGAACTGTATTGTGGAATATCAATCCAAAAACTGAGAATGTGTAGAAATGGAGTAATTTGTGGGAATTTAAAGTGACATAAATCTTGAACATCTGTGTGCCGACCTGAAGAACACTATACACTGGAGATCTATTTTAGTTGGGCAAATAATATCCTCACAAGTATGTGCCATGTGAAAAGACTCCTATGCAATAATAATTTTTATTTTAGTTGTACAGATTGCAGGTCACATTAAATGAGAAATCACTAGTCTTTTTTATTATAGGAAAACTAAAAAACAAGAAAATTTGTGCAAAAAATCATATATTTTATATATTTAGACATTCATACAACAAAACAGCATATAAAGAATTAGCAGCACATAAATATTTTCCACAAGTTCAATATACCCTACCCACATAATATACACACATAATACAAAATCTTTGGCTAAGGAAGAATTGATTTGTTTTGTTTGTTTGTTAGTTTTTTACGCTTGCAGCAGGAGTGTGTAGACTTTAGACTTGCTGCTAATATTCACAGGAATCCATTGACGAATTAGTTTATAAATGTTTCTAGTCCACCACAAATCAGTCTTGGTTGTAGAAAACAGAAGATGTCAGGCACACCAATTGCCAAACGACCAAGTTGCCGCTGTATTAAATTTACTACTTGTCTATTTGCAAAACACACATAAATAAGAAGTGAAGGTACAAACAATGCCTGTCTGATAAGTGTACACACATTCCAAATAATATTTGCTCTTTTATTTTGTGTCGCTGTTATGTTTCAGAAACATTTTTGCAAGAATTTAATGACAGAAATTTGATACACATCTGTACTGGTCAACTTGGCTTTCGTTTATCATGAGGAAAACATCTAATGTAGAAAAGCAGGTTCCGTAAGTGGTTGATGTGGAGGTAAAGATTTTATTGTGTTCTGCTCTGCCAGAGTGGCACAGTGGCTTAGTTGTCAGCACAAATGAGTTGGTGACTATGTAAAATGTAATTTGTTCTTGAAATACTCAATATCATTTTAAATTCTAAAATTGTGTAGTTCATAAAGGTGACTAAACAGCTTCTTCTGTCTTCTGTCATTTTCTCCAGATGTGAACATGTAGGTTTGAGTATGTGCAAGTAAAACTGATGGGGTTCAGCATGGTAAAGCAATAATCTAAACCCAGGGCCATATCATGGAGGCTCGCTTTGGAAATGTGGTATTCAGCTCCCGCTTCGACTCTGGGAATCTGGCCAGAGTTGAAAAGGTCGAGCGAACCGAAACCAAAGGTGATAGAAACCTCCTCACCCAGGTCGACTGTGAGTTCAATGTCTGGACTAAACCAGACTGTGCTGATACAGAGTTTGAGAATGCAAATAGGTGAGTCTGATTCTATTCACAATTTGTTTAATTAGGTAATTTTTAGCAGATTTCATTATTGAAGAACCGGCAAAATTGCTGAGATTCAGGCATCTACTCATAATAACCTGATTGTTGGATTGTTGAAATATTTAAATAATACAATCCAATATGATGCAGTTGTTTTAGTACTTTATCTACCATGTTTGTTTAAAAGTCTTTTAGTATGTACACTGTGCTTTTTCATAAAATAAAAGCAGTAGAAGTGTTGTTGTCCACTACGGACAAATAAAATAATCTATTTCTGCAATGTCAGGCTGTCAAAAACTTTTTCGTTTCAAACCGGAGTATTAAATGTGTTTTTGGTAACATTTTATCAGTATGTTTTTGTGAAGAGCTGCACATCAACACGTCTTTGTATTAAAGTAATGCATATCTGTGGGAGTATATTTTCTGCTTTAGAATCCAAGGTGGTGGTTAATGGAGAGAAAAACAAAATATAAAGCATTACATACACACCGACATAATCGAAATTGTAAATATGAAGGTATTTTAAATGTGATAAATGTGTTCGTCCTTTTTAAAAAAGGGAATAAGATTCTACAGGGAAATTAAATATTAGCATAACACTGGCACACAGTAGATTTGTGCATAAAACTTCTAACACTAGACTAGAAATTCTCTGTAACTAAATGTCGTTACACTATCAGAGTCTGTAAATTACTGTGGTGTAGCGAAGCTCATCATTGAGTTCACCAGTAATTTCGGATTACATTTTTTCATGAGCTTTTTTACCACACTGTATTAAGGATTTTCCCTGCATTTCCTAGACATGCAATCACCTTCAAAAGTCTTCTGAATATAAGGGGGGGTTTGGGTTCCTTATATATTCTTTTATTTCAACAAAAAGTTGAATTTGAAGGCTTTAATTTTCTAAAGAATCGACAATGTGCCTTATCCGTCGTATATATGGATTCAGCTTGATATACGGATTGTATGTGGTAAATGAATTTTATGTAATGCCCAGTGATAGTCTGTCAAAATGTTTTAGTACAACTTTGTTAAGACCTAAGGCAGCACCGCTTGATGGATTGTTGGAGGATTATGTCTACTGTAGTCTCGCGACATTTTATGCATCACGCTGCTTCTCATGTAGTTTCTCACCGTCTCTCTAGTGAAAGTACTCTAGTGCAAGACCACAATTCCCAGAATGCACCTCATCTGACCATGACCTCAGTCTCCACCAATCCTGTCTGTGTCTTGCGCTCATCATCTCCGGAGTTCTAACTTACCACTTACAGTTGTTTGTAATTTGCGCCTGTATTTAAACAGTTTATTGTTACTGTTCTGTCCCCGAGCTGTTCTAGATCTTGTGGTTCTGTGTGCAAGTGTTTTTGACTCTGTTTTTCATCCCACCTGCTTGCTTTGTTTACTGAATGGATATTCTGTGTTTGTTTTCCATTCCCCTTTACTCTTTGGTCTCCCGTTTAACCTTTTCTTTATTATCTGCAAGTATCTGGTCTCAGTCTGAAGTGTTACAACTGCATAATCCGGTGTGCATTATGTATGAAAATATACTGTTGATATTGAGCCTTATAATCTGGTGCACCTAATGATTAAAAAAATACGGTAATACTGAGTGAATCGACTGTAAAGGAATGTAATAGTTTCTGTTAAAAACACCCTTAAAACCCTTAGAAATTTACAGGAGAGACTAATAGAAAAATTAAGGTGTTCTTTGAAACACACATCTTAATGGGATGCTTACAGGGGCACTTGCATGATTAGTTTTTACTTGAACGACTGAACGTTTGTGTTTGTCTCCATGTAAGTGCAGGTCATGGTTTTACTTCAGTGTACGCGGAGTGTTACCTGGAAAAGTGCTGAAGATTAACATAATGAACATGAATAAGCAGAGTAAACTCTACTCTCAAGGCATGGCTCCGTTTGTGCGCACATTTCCTGTAAAAATGCGCTGGGAGAGAGTTCGAGACCGTCCCACGTTTGAGGTATGTGTTCGTGTGTTATCCGGTGTAATTGGACCAGCACTGTTCCCAGTATATAATGTAAATAATTTAAATACTTCACTGGTGCTATATATATTTTCCATATTCACTTCATCGCGTAAATCACAATGTGCAATTAACTGTAAACATGTTTCCTAGTTTTTTCTAGAAGTTTTTTTATGTTTTTGATTATTTAGCTATGGTCACATATTGTATTGATACATGTTTTATTTGTTTATACTGCTAAAGTTTTTTACTGAGTGACTTCTTACTCTTTGCTGTTATAACAATGAACATCTCCTGACTGGGACTAATAAAGGGTTATCTTATGAAGTTCCACACTGATTACATATTGATTTGTACAGTATAAAAGTAAATTCTCAGTATAATTGCATTTATTATTTCTATTGTAATTAAGATGTATTAAAATTAAAAACACAAGGTTAAGCAATTTTTTATATATATGAATTACCCCTCTTATTTTGCCACAAAGCAGTTACTTTTGTAAAAGATTTTGTAGGGTTCTGAGTACTTTTTAGCAGTAGGTATTGTAAACTTTCTCTTTTTTGGATTGTTTTGAATGCAAGTAATTTTCTTTTTTTTTTTTTTTAGATGTCGGAGAATCAGTTCTTTTTGTCATTTGTGCACCGTGTGCTGGATGTAAAGGGAGTCATCACATATTTTGCCTTTTGCTATCCATTCTCTTACACTGAGTGTCAGGACATGCTCCTGCAGCTTGACCAAAGACTGCTGAGCAGTTCACATGCACTGGGATCCTGCAGGTACACCCGTACTCATACACATAATTTGTCTGTTAGCACGGATATGCTATTACACTAGTTCATGTCTTCCTTTTATAAAACACCCTGAAGTAGGATGACACCGCCACTCAGGCATAGCCAGTCATGTCTGCATACAGATATAAATTTTTATCATAGAGGTAGTGGGTAAGAGGTCATTCACCTCTGAGTTACTGTGGCACCAATTGTCAAATCTTGCCCCTTTCTCTCTCGTTCCCCAACCAGTTCTGCAGACAGCCTGTATTATCATCGGGAGTTACTGTGTTATTCCTTGGATGGTCACCGAGTCGATCTGCTGACCATAACTTCCTGCCACGGCATGCTGGAGGAAAGAGAACCCAGACTAGAGAAGCTATTTCCTGACCATAGCACACCACGGCCCCACCGCTTTCCTGGCAAGCGGGTAATGCACATATATTGCCACAACACTAATTTGAATGTTTAATAACATTGGTCATTTGTCATTTCAGAGGTGGCGAACGATTGACCTGTTTGCTTTTGTGTAGGTGTTCTTTCTCAGCAGTAGGGTCCACCCCGGTGAAACACCCTCCAGCTTTGTGTTTAATGGCTTCTTAAACTTCATTCTGAATCAAGAAGACCCGCGAGCTCAGATGCTTCGGCGGATGTTTGTCTTCAAGCTGATTCCCATGCTTAACCCTGATGGGGTTGTGAGAGGTCACTATAGGTCAGTTACAAGTGCACATGTGATGGTGTTTCATATTGTTATACAATATACAGTAAACATTTTAAAAGATCCCTTATCTGAATGCCTCCAATACGCATACCTTTTACTCATCTTTTTGTTTACATGACTCGCCTAATTTTTTTTACTAAATGTGCAGAAAGTATGCAAACTCAGAGTCCTCAAAGTGTAGTTATACAAATTGTGTTGTTGTTGTTTTAACAGAACAGACTCTCGTGGTGTCAATTTGAACCGACAGTACACCAACCCAAGTGCTGAGCTCCATCCCTCCATTTATGGAGCCAAATCACTCCTCCTGTACCATCACCAGGACAACCGCCTCAACCCCAGTGCTCCTTCTGCCCTTAAACTCTCCAACCAGTCTAACACTATGACCCAACCTCGAGCCACATCTGTTGAAATGGAACACTATTTTAACTACCATAATGAAGTGGAGCAATTGGAGAATCCCACTTTCAACCTCTCAGAGATTCCCATGCAACTGGAAGAGAGTTGGGAAAGACTCAAAAAAGAGCACGGGCCATGCGATGAGAACGAATCCAGTCCAAGTTGGAGTCAAACAACTGTTTCTAACCTCATTCCCACAGAGCACATCCCACCTGAGGAGAGTGGAGTAGCCTATTACATAGACCTACATGGTCATGCCTCCAAAAGAGGCTGTTTCATGTACGGGAACAATATATCTGATGAGAATCAACAAGTAAGTGTGCAAATGTTCATCTGGGGGAAAGTACACAATTTTAATTTGTCTTCTTTTTAGTACACCAAAATCTATAAGCAAACAAATGTTAACAAAAAGCGATAACAAAAGACCTGACTTGAAAAGTGAATTCAGATCGAGCTGTAGAGATATGTAAGGGATAGTGTGGCATTGGGTTTGATGTCCAATTTTAGTTGTCCGGGTTGTGTCTGTGTTTAACCAATCAAAGCAAACATTTTAATCATTATAGCCATTTTTTTATTATTATAATGCAGAAATGCAATTATTCAGATGTTAACTCCAGTTTGCCAAGGAGAAAAGGCATCAAATAATGATATCAAATAATCATTAATGACCACTGAGGTGCAGTTTTTGCTGCTCATTATAATTATCTTCAAGGTGAAATGTCTATAACCTTGAGTATGAAATAAAAAATAAATAAAACTTTATTTATTTTTTTGCATAGGTACTAAACACTCGATTATTACATATTGCATATTTGATGCTTCGAGTTGGATTACAATCGATGGGCATTTACTCTGTTGTGTATCTTTGCCCTAAGCTTTTTCAGTTAGAGTTTAAGTCAACATGCAACTCAATATTCTTTTTTATCCACTTATCTCTGTAGGTGGAAAATCTGATGTATCCAAAGCTGATTTCCCTCAATTGTGCCAATTTTGACTTTCTTGGGTGTAATTTCTCAGAGAAGAATATGTATGCGAGGGACAAGCGTGATGGGCAGTCAAAAGAGGGCAGTGGCAGAGTGGCCATATACAAAGCTATTGGATTAGTTCACAGGTACAGTAGTAACATGAATTATGTGTTTGTATATGCAAGGAAAGTATTTAGATCGGCATTTGTACATTTTTTTGTCTTGTAATACTAGTTTAGGGAAGACTGTTTTCTATCTAATCAGACTAACCTTTGTTAGTTATGGTCAAACAGTTTCTGTTTGTGAAACAATCTCTTCATTACATTACATTTCTGTAATCTTTCTTGTTCTTGGTTGAAATGTGACATACAGTGGTACTTACAGATGCCACTGAAACATTGGTCCAATGTTTCATTGGGTCCTTCTGTAAGTTTTTGCATGAGCATAGGGCAAGTGGGTTTTGTCAATGCAGAGATGCTGTAACTTATTTGTGTATAATTGTTATACGTATTGTTTGATTTATGTTTTGCTAAATGTACATGTTTAATTTTTTAGTTACACTTTGGAGTGTAATTATAACACAGGTCGCTCGGTTAACACCATTCCACCTGCCTGCCATGATAATGGCCGAGCAACTCCACCTCCTCCTCCCGCCTTTCCTCCTAAATACACCCCCGAGGTATATGAACAGGTAAAGCAATCCTTACTATAGTTATGTTACTCGTGTTTTTTAAGGTAGGAGTCAACTTCAGGTTTTCTTCTTTCTGCTCATTTCAGGTGGGCCGTGCTGTTGCTATCGCAGCGCTCGACATGGCCCAATGTAATCCATGGCCACGTCTCATCCTTTCGGAGCACAGCAGTCTGGTGAACCTGCGAGCCTCACTGCTTAAACACATTCGTAACAGCAAAGGCTTTGCCTCCAATGGTCGCAGAAATACAAACAAAGCCTCCAGTACGCCCAAATCCTCGTAAGTCTTTCTAAACTAAATCAGCTCCACACTGCAGATGTTATAAAAGAAATTTCTAACCACCACCAGTTGTAATTACTTATGTTTGTTATTTTTTAGTATTGTGTATTTAATTTAATGTGCATTACATGTGTACTTTTTAAAATCGCATTTATTTTGTAACAGAGGCCTGAGTGGCTCTGTATCTGAGAATTCTCTTAGTCGAAGTCGCAGCAACATCACTCGTAATGGCCCCATCACTGGGAACAAGCAAATGCCTTCACAGCTGAAGAGTTCACCTAGCTTCACATATGGCTGGAATAACACTGGAAACACTTCCAGCTTGCACAAGCCTGCTTGCAAAGCATTGGGGCCAATCAAAGGTTAGCACATTACCAATTTAGTGAAACCTTAACAGTCTCTAGCTATTTTAAAAACTGATGTATTGTTAAATCTAGACTACTGCATTTCTTTTTTTAAAAAAAATACAGGATCCTTGTATTGCAAGAAGTACATGTTTAGCAATTAAGGCTACCTACCACACTACATAATGTAAAAAATATATGGCTCAAATGCACAACCATCAACCACACTGTGGAAAAAGTTCCACGTTTCAGGGCAGCTATTTAATAACAAACTTTAATTAAATGCAAGAATAAATGGAATACATAGCTACCTTAATAGTTGAAAGACAAAAGTTCTTGTCCATATCATCTAAAGCATCTTTAAAGTTTGTTCAATTCAGTCTATTCCACTTAAATGATAACTTGCATACATGGAGGTTATGGAGTATTCTCGACCATATACATTACTTTAGCTGAACTTTGAAAGTATGACTTCTGGACAGTTACAATCGTCCGACATCCAAGAATAGATTAGATAGGTATATATGCTGTAGAATTGTTCATTAAACCATTGTTTATTTTAAATTTGAATTCAAATTTTTTTTATTGAGGTTAAAGTTAATAACGCTAGAGTATCCCCACACCATTTAGACCTGGCTGGAATAGGCGTTTGCACCATCCACTTTATTGACTCGGTATTGCAGTGCCTTATAAGGGCAGCTGTGGCCTGGTGGGTAAACAACTGGGCTTGTAAAAGGATGGTTGCCGGTTCATTTCAGGGAGTCGACAGTTTACGATTGATGTGCAATTAAGCAAGGCACCCAACCACTAACTGCTGGGTGCTCACTGCTGTCTCTTAGTGTGTGTTTACCTGTGTGTATAAATGTGTGTTTCACAGCACAGATTGCATAATTCCACAGTGGTGAAAAAGTACTCTAAATTCTAAATAGAAACAGATGTAATAGCAATGATACATCATGTACCTTCCAATGACTAGGCTGTTTTAGACAGCAATCCCTAACCCCATCTTCATTTGTTAGCCAATAATATCCACACGCAAACTCAAAACAAGTTAGGAATGCCGCCCAGCAGTTGAGTGACTGATTATATTCTCTTTAGTATTTATGTGTTTAACAAAATAAAATCAACTGATTTGGGTAAATCATTTGTTCTTTATAGAAACTAAAGCTCTGGATAAAAGGAGGCAGCACCATCTCAGTCACCACCTCTCATTGAACTGTCCCAGCAGCAGCCAAGTCATACAGTCACGCCCCCCTCTCTCTCCTTCTTCTTCCTCTTCCTCGACTTCCTCCTCACCCTCATCTTCATCATTGGGGCCGGGCTCACTCTCCTGCTCCATCAGCACAGCAGGTCTGTACTCTCACACTCGCCTGCTCACCAAACTAAGGCCTCTGCAACACACTCCGAAACCACAGCCAGCACAACAGGACTAATAAACTTCTATTTTTAATTTCCTCTGTGTCGGATTATTTTAAAAATGCTCTCATGATGGTTTAATGTCCTTTAGTTCTTTTAGTTTTTACCCCCATTGGACATAAAAATTGCACTCTGGTTATGCTGAATTGATCAAATTAATGATGATTTTGGGTGTGTGGAGTTAGCTTGGAACTGTGCTAGAAATGTACACAAAAATGACCTATAACTTACATATATTTGTCTCAAAATACATTTTTAAGACACAGTTGTGCTGTTTGATGTAAGTCTATACATTTTCCCTCACAATTGGGCCCGGCATTATGCCGTGTTTGCTCAATTAAAGTTGTTTGAATTGAGCTGACTTGCACACCATCTGACATGTGAGCAGCAGCCTTATGCATTTTGTCAACCATCATTGCACAAGTTTAGTCAATGGAAAGACACACCTTGATCAACGCACCTTTTCCCTACGTCTGTCCATGTGCCATGAATCAGCCAGCAGAGGTCGTAATTGTATCTATTGTGGGAGATACTCTCTGGGTTAAAATCACAAAGTTATAGGAAAAAGAAATTATTTTTTGTTCATATGGTTGCTCAGTCCAGGCGGTACGCTGTGCAACGATGTAATACCTGAGCAGCGATGCAGTTCTTTCTAAGCTTGAATTTAAAGCAGTCTTTTCATCAATAGTCCTAATGGCAAACATCTTTTTTTTATCATGTTCATCAGCAAAGCTGCTAGATTTAATCAGCTTTGTGTGCTCACTTCACCTGAGACAGGTCAGGTTCACTTTTGTAACATATCGTTTCCACCCATATATAACATTTAAAACTGCTTCTCAAGGTTTCTATGGATCATACAAGACTAAATGAAGATAGTTATATTAGGAACACAGATCCATGGAGCCATATTTGTGCACTATGTGTTCTGCTTATTTTTCAGGGACATTTCTATCAGATGTTCTGGTAAATGTTTCGTGCACTTTTCAGTTTTGCAGCAATGTATTTTTTCCTCTTGTTGAGTTTGTATCGGTTAAAGCAGTTTTTCATTTTCTTTTTGTGTTTATTAAACAGAATCTGTGTTTTATACAGAAAAAGCCAGCATAAAAACTGTTTTTATATTTAAAGTCCCTTGCGGTTCAGTTCATGTATTAATATTTAAATGATTTGGATATTCTGTTCTTTGCAACAAAATGTAAAATTGTAGCATCATTTTTGATTTTTCTGCATTCAGTAGAGAATAATAATCATATTTGTTGCAACAATGTAAAGACATTGTTAAATGCCGAAAATGTAAATGTTGAATTACTCATACTGTGAGTGTAGACACTTTTATTCAAAGTGACTTGCAGTACTGTGAAAAGTATACTATCTAAGCAAATAAGGGATATAAATGCCTGCTTGAGGGCCCAAAAAGGGCTTTCTAGCCATCATGCCACTTGAACCTGTGACCTTTTGATTATAAGCGCAGTACCTTACCTTGCCCTACATTATAGAGATCATAATTAACAGTAATAAAAAAAACATTTCATTGGGTTAGTATAGTTTACTCAAAGTCTGTTGGTAATCATTAATCCTGAAGTAATACACATTTCTGCATTATTACAGAGCTGTCTCTAATTCTAGGTCTTAATACTTTACATGATTTTGGTCTACTGTACAAACCAGCTTTTACCAGTTCTTCTATCAAATCTACCAATTTCTGTAACATGCATCAAATCCACTCAGAAAATGAGTGACTGTATTCAAACAATAAACCATTCGGTACCTTGCAAACACAAGCTCCTGCTTATGTTTTTAATCAAAGCTATTTACAGATACTCAGTTTAGTTTAAGTCCTGAGAATTGAGGGATCAGTTTTGTACTTTTGTCTTTATCATGCTCTTACAAGGAATGTCGGACTTTTTAAGGAGTCACCATTCTGGTGCTTGGGAGCCTCAGGTGCAGTAGGGATTGCTAAAACTTACACATTTAAACAATTATTGTACCGTGTATTGAGTTTGGCCAATAAAATCCAGGCTTTGCTACCTTAACTCTCGCTTCTCCCTGTGCTGTGACTCTAACTTTCAAACAAGCTGGGATATAAAGATGCACAGTTTATTTCTTACATCATATGAGTAATTTTGACTTTTTAAAAAGTCTTTGAAAAAAGTCGTAGCTGATGTTCACCCTTCACATCAATGTCAGCTTGTGTTTCTACGTTTCTACGTCACTTATCTAAAACGGTCCCATTTGTTGTATTGATGAAACAATTTTATCACTTATATCACATCGGCACATTAATTTCAGAAACACTGGTGACCATCTGCTGCTGTTAAAATATAACATAATAATGTGACTTGACTGTAATGTCGTTCCTTTATTAAAAGCATTCTTATTTTGTTTTAGCAGAAACTTGCTATATAAAGATACATTTATTTAAACTATACAGACATTTACATTTACTAATCTGTAGAATGTAAAAGTGAGAAGTACTTATACCTAATCCTCTTCTACACAATACGTTTATTACCTAGTAAAATCTGAAAAATAATTTGCTTGAATAAATATCGTCTTTCCTTTTCAAAAGAAATTTTATCCAGAAATCATCTTAATCTTTTGAGTGTTTAGTGTTTTTTGCTTGTTTCAGTCAGTCTGTGGTGGTGACGTGATTTGTCTTAAGTTTGCTTGTATCAACTGGGAATTAATGAGTACAGAATTTGGTATTGTTCGTGTCGGTTTTCATTAGCTGTGGTTAGCTGATATCTTCATCATCGTGGTGCTACTGCCATTATTGTCTGTAAAATAAAAATGCTATTGGTGTCTTTCTCCTACAGTGTATAAAATGTAAACATTTTATTTAACACAAAAATACACTAAAGCTATTGAGTTTCAATTGAAGAAACATTTTTAGGATTTTAAATACACTCCAACAATTTAGTTGGATAGTTTATTGAATATTTAAGGTCTTATTTAATTAACAATAAGTATGTCGCCATTGTGAAGATTTTTATTTAAACTCAGTGATGCATCATAGAGCTGCTTCTGGAAAGACTTGCCATCTATTGATGCAAATTTCAAATACATTGTGTTCGGTGAAAAAGAATCCGTTTGGATTCTGGTGACATCTCAATTCGAATAGGAAAAAGTCAAACACCACTGTTGAATGTTTTTGGCCGTGGAGTTCTGACAGTGCTGCATGAGAAGCTACAGAAAACCATTCAATTAAATAAAACTGCTGTTAGAAGAACTGCAAATTCTGTTACACAAAGAGAAAGCAGGAGTGGTCGTCCTGTGGCCTGAGAGCCGCATCGCAATGTGGCTTCCCAACTAAAATGTAATTTTGTTTTAATCATTTGTGTGTATTGAGTGATGTTATGTATTGCTCAAAAGAGCCACAAACAGAAATAACTGGCCTCAGATCTTGGTAGACAGGATGTGAATCTGGTTTAGTAAAATTCTGGCCTGTGGTCTTCATAGTGATTTGTGTTTGAGATTTGTGACTTAGTTAAATTGCTCACATTTTATTGTGTGTACATATTTGAAGCATTTAAATACGTGCATTAGTGTACATAATGTCTTTTTGCAGTACCATAAAAACAATTGGTGCAGAGTCCTCAACTGGTTGTAAAGAGTCCCCTGTTGTAAAGCATTTGTATGCCCGTGTCTCAGAAGGACAGAGCTCATTGACTTTTTTGGAAATGGGGTTTGTAAAGATAACATGTAATGTTAGTGACTTGTTTTATTGAATTTTTTTTTGTAGTTATTAAAGTTTGTGTCTAACAAGTTTTTTTTAATTAACCCTACCACTAAATGTGCTTTGTTTACTCTCAATGAAGGCAATGCAAACTATAGAAATTCTGTGTATACTATTATATTTACATAATTTATTATTACAGATATATATGCCCTGTTGGGCTTGTATAATTAATGTGGTCCAATTTTCCCACGTTCCTAAATAAACATGGTCATTGATTGAACAAACTAAACTTTGTTTCTCTAGTTTTGTCTCACATTTTACCTCGCTTTTTGCAAATTTGTAAGACATTAAAAACTTTCCAAAGCTTTTGTACATATTTGAAATGATTGCATCACTAACAATAATGTAAAAAAGATAAATGTTTAAATAATTCTACTAAGACAGTGATATGATATGGATAAAAAGTGCTAGAAACTCAAATTATTAATAATGATCATTAAAAACCATTTGGTCAAACATTTACAAATTTATTAAGATTTGTATACAAAACATGTTACAGATTACATCTTGCTCTTCTCACTGGTCCATCACGCAGAATTTACCTAAGACAAAATGCATCAGTGTTAATGTTGATTTGTACTGCATGAAACAAAAATACATTTTTGTGTTAAAGTTGATTTTTACTACATAAGCAAACACAAAAGAACCTGATGTTTTTGTTACTAAGTCATATCTGTAGAATATCTACATCACTGTTTCACTGCAAAACAGTTCTAACTTGAGTGGTCGTGTTTCACGAGTTGGATTGGTGGGTATAAAAGTTGTGGAAGGCACTGTGAACAGATTTGGCTATTAATTCATCCTTACACCATCATGCATACCAACATACCATGATGATTGTTTTCACAGGGAGAGATGGCATCCTCCAGCCAAGCCATGTCTTATGTGTACCACACTGATCAAAAGAACATGACCAAAATTTCCAGACATAAACCCAATTGAGTATGTGGAATTTCAATGATCATTTTGTTCGTTCTACTCTACACTTTTAACAGCTGTGAAATGTAGTGTGGTCAGCATGGCTCAAGATACCTGTGACAATCTAATATTTATTTTAAATTTATTTATTTAAATTTATCGAGTCACTCCAAGCACGCCTGTCTGCGCTGCACACAGCGAATTATATTTTTGTGACTCAAAGGTGGATTTTCTAAATTAGTTGAATAACATTTGGACATTCAAATAAATTGTTACAAATTAGCAATACGGTAATGCTAGCATATTTGCTGAAAATATGAATACAAAGTAAAATAAATTCTTTGTTAATTTGAAATGAAATCAATAAACAGCAAATGATGAGCTAGGTAGCTTATAAATGCACTAATGGGGACCAGCCATCTATTCCTGGACAGAGGGCACTCAGTTTCATCAGTTTAATGTGCATGTATATGAAGTGGGACAAAATTTTAGATTACATTTTAGATTTCTTCCTACAAATGATAGATGTTAAAATACCTTTTGAGACAACAATGCTCTGATCACTCAAGTTTCTTAGGATTGTTTACAGCCACATAGTGATAGAGGACCACGAGCAGGAAGAGCGAGACGCCCAACATGTTGGCGAAGATTGCCAGCTGCACATCTGTCACCATGCTGTTTCAAATAAAATAAAAACTTAAAATTATTTTCAAATAAAGTAAATCAATCGTACAATAAAGTACAACAAATTTTCATAGGGATAACTCATTCTGTTGCTTCATGTTCTGAATTTGTCAACAGAATGATGGCATGGACACATGAACCAGCAAAATATATCTTATAGATGATCTTTTTGGCTGCTCCTGTTCGGTATCATCACAGCATATCATAATGGGCATTATTGACTTGGTACTCCACCCCAAATCTGGGCTTTGGAGCGGCACTAAAAATGACCAGTGGAATTGAGGACGTTCTAACTCTCGACAACAGTGTGCTAACAAAAAATTCTGCTGCTCCACCTGGGCACCAATATTACGGCACAAATATTCCATAACTTTAACTGTATTCTTACGGTCACTTGCCTGGCAGTATTTACTAGTAAAAAACAAAGATGTGATTAATTTAATTTGGTGGGAGAGTATTAATAGCAAAATAAAAAATTGACAAAATATCAAAATTGAGTATTAATATCAAAATGGTGTTGATATCAAAATATCAACACCAACTACGTTGGTGTTGATATTTATCAAGCAAACTGTAATAAAATCAATACTTCCATTTAAGTTTCTCTACTGTACGGTCAGCGGTTTGATTTAACAAACTGAACAAGATCCTGTTGGATCCCTGAGCAAGGCCATCTTAATTAACCCTTTTATTGCTCAGTAGTATATAGTCAAAATAATGTAAAACTACTGTGGAAAATAAAAAATATGCAGTATGGGTATCAGTATTACTGGTCTGTATTTACTTGGTATCGTATCAATACCAAATAAAAAACAAATTTTGCAATATCGGACATAACTAGTGTAAAAGTTTATTCACAATTAGCTAAAGTACAAAGCAGAAAGTAAAGTGTAAATGTTATAAAACCGAGCTTGGGCTTTTTAATAAACATTTCTAGACTCCCGGTTAACCCCCATTTAAACGAACAGCCTAAAATATGTTTTATGCTCATTTGCATGCGCCATTGTAATAAATATAAAGCATTTATGCAATAGTGTGTATTATTCTAGTGAACTTATATTTAGTAAAACATTATTTCAAGCCACGTTCTTCTATAAACTGAAAGTATATTAAAACCACGAATTAATCTGGGAGCAAACTATGCTACATACAAAGAGGCAATACAGAAATGTACAGTGTGTATTCTTAAAACGTTAAATATACTATTACTATAAATATAGCAGTTCATTATTTAATATTAAACACATTAAAGCGACAGTTTACTGAGCTGTAGTCACAAAGCTTTAATCAGTTTCAGTCTCACATTAGCTTGCTAACAGCAACTGTAAGTAAAACGTTGATTTTAAATCATATAATACAGACCACACAGCCGCACCACGTCATTACACCTTATTGTGGAGTTTAAAATCGTAAAAAACATAAATTCTTACATGAGATATAAATGTTGTGTTTAATGTTCGATCGTAACAGAGCAGATCTGGAACAGCAGCGTTTATTCAGCTACATCCGCCTTCGTTGCTTTAAGACACGTCATCGTGGAACTCAGTCAAGCAGCGTTCACGTGCCCTACGAGTCCTTTATCTAGTCCGTTTTCCAGTAAACAAATCACAGTAAATGGGATAAATTATAACTTCATGCTGTGTAGTTTAACCTAAATAGATAACGCATTATAAAGTACATATAATGAACCTCTAAAATACAATTTACAGATGACTGCTTAAGGCTGTCACAACTTTTTTTTTTAGATTTGGGTTTGTAACTTAGCTAGTTTAATGTCTAACTTAATATTTGTTCTGATACCCGTAATATTATATTGTATAAAATATAAAATAGAATCGGAAAATTCCGTAAGTAGTGTGCCGATAAAAATATTTAGATTTGAAACCTGTACTAATGTACTAATTGAACATGTGAACAGGTACTAATTCTTGCTTGATACATGATGTACCGCATTAAAATGAACATAGTACATGGGCGGTATTTATAGGAAATAATAATTATATTAAATTGTAATTTCCATCTAGTAAATCATATACATAGACAGTTAATAGTCGAATGCTGCACGAAGTTACATTACATAACCAATTCAGAGAACCATTATTAATCTATATGGATCTGTTGTTGTTGTAAGTTTACACAACTTATTTATGAATTTAATTTTCTTTAGAACGTGCCCTTCCAATAGATCGTATATTCTATATTATATGAGAATCTTAATAAGATCTATTCTGCAGGCATGCAGGCACACATGACAAGTGAAATTCAGTATTTAGATATTAAGGACGTTTTGCCCTTGAAGGTTTCTTATATACAGCTACAGGTTTATGAATTTATATATTAAACAGTGCATAGAACAACATATGGTCAAAGTTATCCAAAGTTTATTCTGGCATAGTTTACTTAAAATATGTTATGATTAAAACACAGCACATCAAGTGCGAGGACATATTATTTACAACCGGGTGATGGCACAATATGTACAAACGCAGCACGCAAGATTAAAATGAACCCTCAATAAAATTAGTCAACAAACAGTCCATGAATAAAAAAATATCCGGAGCCTGACGGTCATCGTCTCATTCTTGGTTGAGAAGTTCCGAGAGTTCCTTAATGTACTCGATAGTGTATTTGAGAGTCTGGATCTTGGTAAGAGGCTGCCCCCTGCGGCTGTAGATGGGAGGTAAATAATCCCGGAGTTGATGCAGAGCTTCAGCCAAACTCCTCATCCGCATCTTTTCCCTCTCGCTCGCCTTCATGCGCCTCTTGGTTGACATTTTCGGCCTGGAGCTTTTAGTTTGGGTGGCCTTTCGTCCCCGAGGATGGTACGAGAAATCCACGAACAGTTGGCTAGAATCTGCGGACCCCTGGACCTCAGGGGACGGACAGGTGGAGAAGGGGGAGGACTCGTGTGAAGACGGGCGGCGTCGAGCGAAGTCGTTGTGCTCGTCGTAGTGGCGGCCATCGTTCTTCCAGTCCCATTGAAGCAGGAGCTTCGCGGTCAGGTGGTCGACGTCATCGCCGCTGCCACCGCCGTTCATGTGCGCTGAGAATCCGTCCATGTGATCAGCCTGTGTGCGGACGGAGAAGTGACTCGGAGAACTTTCAAGTGTGATTTTATACTCGCACTGGCTCTCGTCCGCTTTACGAGCTCACAGCTTTTGGTGAAGTTCAAAGAGAACTCAGGTGTCACAACGAGAGGGACTTTTGTTTAGGAAGAAAGACAGTTCGTTGTCGCCCAAGTGCGAATAAGCGGCTAATGCGGTCAGAAAAGAAAATAATTTGATTTCCCTTTTGTGTGAAACCACTTTAAACAGACGCTGCCATCGTTGTCGTTTCAAAGTGATTCCTCTCATGAGAATGTAAAATCTGATGTGGATTTAACCTGGTCTACAGTAAACTCGCAGTACAACTATAAAGTGGCTAAATTACCACCAGTTCATAGTAAACCTGCACAATAAGTAAAACAGTTTACCTTTAGAATAGCATTGAATAGAATTTAGTCTGTTTATGGTTGCATGTTCTGTTATTCTGTGAATAACTTTTAAGCATACTTTATAGAACTTTGCCTACATATACTGTGCATACTATTGCTTTTTGTGCATTGTATATTGCCTTTAAATTATATGTAGATTATTTGTTTGTTGTTTACGCTAGACAGACAATAACAGCGGTAAACAAGTTCCTTGTGTGTGTAAATATACCTGGCCAATAAAACTGATTCTGATTTTTTCTAAATTTCACATTATACATACAGGCACAGTTATGTTCAATGTAATGATTACGAGGGAGGCCCAACTATTTAACTGTGTGTGTGTGTGTGTGTGTGTGTGTTGGGGGTGGGGGTATGTCCAGTGACATAAATTGTTCTTGAAATGTTGAATTAAATGTGTCTTACACAGTACTAGCCTGTTTCTGTATTCTCTGAAACTTTGGAGGGTGTCTGTCTAATTTGTGTCCAGTATTCAATCAGCATTTGTAAATTAAGGCTTATATGACTGAAATTACATTTAACTGATTTTTTAAATCTCCTAATCTTCCAACCCATCAAACTATGCTAATATGAAATTCACTATATATACACAGACAATCAAATGGAACTTTCTAGCATTTAGCTAGTTTTGTGTACGTTGTTGTTGTACAGTTAACAATTGACTTAAACACACAAATGTATTTATATAAAGGGATGCATAACTCTGCACATAAAGTTTATTTAAACAACAAAACATGACATTTGACAAGATGAATTAAAGGTTGTCCATGTAGGTATTACAGCTATTACAACTTTATAAAAGTTTTGATTGTGTTAGTTAGATTTATTGCCCACTAATAATAAAAAAAGCATTTGTGAGAATAGACACTGATGTTTGGACAATAAGGCATGGCTTCCATTCTCTATTATTATTATTATCTCAAAGCTGTTTGATAAATTTGAGTTTAGGGTGCTATATGCACTTAGGATTTTTATGTTTATAGCACCTTCTATTACACCTGTGCCCTATTTACAATACCTCTATATTGTATTATATATTATGCATAACATATTACGATTACTTAAACTGTATATTTTCATAATTCTAAATACTGAATTCAGCATATTCTGCACACACACAATATTCACACATTAAAAATTTTAACCAGTAATTGATTACATCTGCAGATCATATCTATATATATGTTTATAGCACTTTATATTACACCTGTGAATTGTTTACAGTGCCTATGTACTGTATTGCATATTATACATAACTCAAATTACACATATGTATTATATTCATATAATTCACACAAATTGTTTAACACGTTATAATAATTTATATATATTTGTGTATACTGTATATGTTATAAAATTAGCACTCGGTGCTTATGCACATGCTGCCCTGTCCTTGTACATGTTTAATGACAATTAAGTTAAATGTAATTTAAACTTTTAGAGTTCTGTGGTTCGGTAAGTGTTCGTGTAGCTGTGCTGTTGTTTATGTGTTTCTTTCCTCACAGACGCTTCCAGGCTTTCATGTCTGAGAAGGTGTGTAACATGGCACTGTAGCGGCTGAGGAAAAGCAACACTGCGTGTGTAATAAAACTGCTGGTGTTTAAGGGATTTGGGTGAGGAAAAGGAAGCGACACGTTTAAACCTTTTACGTCCTTATTAGGGCTCGCTTGTTACTTTACGCCAGAAAAACAAGTGGCTTTAGCAGCTCCCGAGCCCGAGGAAGTGTTACAAACCATGTCAGTACACATTTCATATTACATGCTAATTTGAAACTCGGGTTCTTATTAATGGCGGCGCAGAAAAAAAAACAGGGCTGTTTTAATGCACCCGAATTCGTTACAGCGTTATAAGTACATTTATTAAAAGTCTATTGCATTTACTACTTTAGACAAGACAGTAGCTTAATAATGCTTAGTAATTGATAGTATCTTTTTAACCGTTAACATTGTGCGATTACTTTTCATGTCGGGCTGCTGAAAAGCATTTCTACTGTACTAGTTACCACAAAACAAGCAGTGATGATTTTTATTCAAAATAAAATATAGCTACATTAATATAAATAACATCAATACAAGAACTGAACGTGTGCAATGAACATTCTTTATAAAACCAATAACTGCAGTCGGAATTTCGACTTAATAATTCATAGTAATTTTAGTAAATAGTAATTGAACCTTTAAAATTAGATTTCAATATTTTTGCTTCCTCTGCTTCAAGGATTATTGCTAAAGAACTTTTGCTAATGTTAAAATAACTACCCAAACTAACAGCACAAAAAATATGTACGACAAGTCTATTAATCACTCATTATGCACAGTAATAACATATAAAATATAAACATAATGCAATAATCTACAAATTCAGCCATTTTTTAAAAAATAATTGAAAATTTGCAATCACTGTAGTAAAAAATTAAAATTACTGCTATAATTAATCACAAACAAATCATTTACTAAATTTAAGTTTAAGTCTTTCTGCTAGTGGTAGAGGACTACTAATAGAAACATAGGAATAATCGTCATCGTCATCTTCACTACTACCACCACCACTCTTTACAATGCATTCCTGTGTTTTGGGATTTGTCTTTGAGATGTCTATACATTGTGGTTTTTCATGCAATGTGGTGCCTGGTCTTTGCGGTACATTTGCAGAATTGTGTTGCTCATTAGTCATTATCTGTTTAACTGGTTCAATAAGTTGTGGAACAACATTTTGTGTGACCAGTGTCTTTGTGTGATTGCCTTTGACTTTTCTTTGATCAGTGTCAGGATGATTCTCATCATCACTGGAAGGTCCTTGCCTTACACAAACACTCATTTTACAACCATACTCTTTACCTGTAGGCTGAGGATTGGAATATTGCTTCTTAGAATGCTTCACTTTAACAAATTTGTACTTAGTTGGTGCCTCAACAAGTGAGCTTTCTTTAAGCTGCTGTCTTTTTTCCTTTAAACCTGGAGGCATACAAGTACTTCTACTAGGTCCAGACACTTGTCTGTGTGAGCTGAGAGAAACAAGATTTACATCTTTAGGTTTGGAGGAAATGTGGCTTAGCTCAGCATTAGGTTTACAACCCATTCTTTGAACTTGCACATTGTTCCTCAAAATTTTGGTTTCCCTCAGCACACATGCTGGCTGTTTTGTATTAAGTAAACCGCCACTAATGTATGAACTAGACTGTTCATCTTTGATATTCTTCTTTGATTTGTTTACAGGCTTCAGACCAGCCATACCCTGCATATTTTGAGGAGATGGGGCAGCAATGAAAGACAAAGCTTCCCAGTCAATGTTGCTCAACTGTAGTTCGTCAATCACAGCAGATACTGAAATTGAGGTCTGGCCCTGAGAGGATGCATCTATAGGGCCAAAAGATGCAGGAACATCTGGCTGGTGAAAGGCTTGGGAAAGAGATGAGTCTGAGACATCATGAATGTCATGCTTATTTGACTGTTTTGGTGGTTTTGGTGCATGAGATCCTGAAGTGGGTGGATTTGCATTTCTGGGCAATACTGATGAGGGAATAAGATTCGAAGAATTCTTCAGAGACATTTTTGCAAAGACATTAGAAATTCCGTCTGCAGAATCAGCCACTTTCTCCTTTTTCAACTTAGGTTTCCTTTCTGTTGACAGAAAACAGAAATGATTACACAAAACATCATGTAACGGAAATATACTAGAATAACGTGTAACTTTTTTTTGTCAAAGACCACAAAGACTATTTTAGGGTGAGGGTCTATAAATGTGAACTGACCATTTAATAAAATAATAAAACATTTTTAAATTAATTTTATTTTGATTTGATATTCAGTTCACACCACAGTGAAACCAAGCAAAAATGCATATGCTTTTATGAATATGATGTGTTTATTTCAACATAATATGAAAATATTATTAAGGAAATATTGTAATCCTGGATGTATATGACTCATAATTCCTATAGAATACGCATCACATCTGGTCATGAATAGAACTACTACTATTAGGGACAGTGTAGCCTAGTGGGAAGAGCGTTAGAACCCAAAGGTTGGGGGTTCAAATCCAGGCTCTGCTACACAGCCACTGTTGGGTCCTTGAGCAAGACCCTTAACCCTGTCTGCTCCAGGGGCGCTGTACTGCGGCTGACCCCAACTTCCGGACAAGTTGGGATATGCGAAGAGAAACATTTCATTGTACTGTACATCTGTATTTGTATAATGACAAATTAAATTTGAATTTATTTATAACTGGATGACTGAAGCTCTTTGTTATAACATCCTCTCTGTGGTCTGTAACAGCACAGCACCCAGTACTTTTCGGCAATCCAGACCTACCGCAACCTACCTCGATCAGGATAAATAATTAGCAAAACATAAAAAATAAAAGCAAAGAATAATTGCTAGGAAACTCATGTTCTAATTATTTGTAATTACCTTAATAAGGGTTGGTAATAATTAGCAAAGCTTCAGTAAAGTCAAGCCTTTGAGTGCTCTTAAAAACTATTCATATGTGTCATGACTATATTTAGTCAAGTTTCCTTGATTTTTAGTTCATAGGTCTCAATCTGGATCCATAAAGGACTGGTGTGGGTGCTGGTTTGTGTTCTAATCAACCCAGGAGGTCACATGATCAGCTGTTTATCGGAGACCAATTGATTAAACTAGTCAAATTAGGCGTCTTCTGGTCGGGCTGGAATAAAATCCAGCAGCCACACCAGATCTTTAAGAGTGGGTTTGAGACCCCTGCTTTAGAGAGTTTTTACATTTAGCTATTATCTGTTTCTATCTGGTCTTGTCGTTCATTCGTGTAATGTTTGGTTTAGAGAATAGACAGTTTAGAATATGTTTGTAGCTTCACTGTAGATGAGAATGTTTTAGGTAATGATGACTATGTAATGATGATGGTCCAGGAATATTGATTCGTAGATCTTTGATGGCCATTATACATCTCGCTGATATAAGTAAAACTAATAAACTTGCAAAACAAAGGTAGTTGAACTAAGGCTGATAATATGACTGAATATCACAAACTGTAAAAGATAACTGTTTCAACTGTCGTTTTTATTAATATATATTGTTTTTTTTCTTTTATAGACCTTCGGGCAAAAGACTTATGGGTAATGACTTAAAACAATGCACATACAACAATGAGAATCTCAGATATATAACTGTCGAGTCACATTATTATGATCACTTTCTACATTTAATTGCTGCAGCACACGTGAGCTGGCTTGGTTTGTATATAAGGTGTGGAAGGCAACCAATCGGGGTATGATTCTCTCCACCCCAAACCCACTGTCTTCTCTGTAGTGGATGGGATCTTTCAAAATGACAATGTGACATGTTACATGGTTAGTCTGACATTGGTTGGAAGACCATCCAAGTAATTCCCTAGACTATGTCATAATAAAGCACTAAGACCACCCTGATCGATGGATCCAACATCTGTGAGATTAACTGCAGTCCACGTGGCACCAGATAACTCAGTCCGTCTAACTGATGGCTGTTTATAAGTATCATCATTAACAGGTGGTCATAATAATATGACCTGACAGTTTAAAATTGTTCTTCTGACCAGCTTTGTAACTAGCTCAAACCTGACAAACCCTTCATCTTCATACACACATTTTATACTATTGGCAAATGTATAGGTTTGTCGATTTAGACTTTATTTCATCTACACGTATCATTCATATA
>JAOTRQ010043984.1:0-17152 GCA_028565875.1 Hoplisoma paleatum
TTAAAGGTTATAAATTTGTGATTTCACAAGTGTGTATCAAACTGGTAGCCCTTCGCATTAGTTGGTACCCAAAAAGGAGCTCTCAGTTTCAAAAAGGTTGATGCCTTTTTGTAAGAGATTCTGGATTTGTGGGATTTGTCGGAATTTGTACATGAACATGCAGACTCCATACAGGAATCTGGCTACTCAACTAGACCATGTACCATCATTGTTTCCTATTAAAATTAATACTGGTAATTGTTTCTGATTCATCACATGTGTTTTAGACTTTAAAAGCAAAAAAAAAAAATATCTGGTGAAACCATGGAATACTTTTCAATATTTATCTTTTTTTCTCATGTATTTTTCATGTAATGTCCCGATAAAGCCCAACACATAATTGTATGTATTCCCTGACAGAAGCATGTAAGTGATTTAGTTTTCCAAGCCTTTAATTGATTTATTTTTTTTAGACCTAGAACATAGTTTTCAGTGAAATGTTTGTGCCTTCACTATGTGTTCATTTATTCTAACCGGTGTTCAGAATAGACAATTGTCTTCGACTGTACTGGTTCATGAGAGGGGTATTAGTATCCAGGTTATGAACAGGGTCCTATAGATGGTTTTGAGTATTGTATGGGATTCTATAATGTGTCATAGGAGTATTTATTTATAGTCAAGTTACCTGTGTTTTGGCAGGTGCTAGGTATTGGGTTCCAGGCTGAGTGCTGAGTTTGCAATAAATAGTGGGGTTTTATTCTAGATGTTTGCTCAAGTGATTGGTCTTTTGTCTGATGTGGGGTTGAGTGCCTGGTTTCATGACTGGGTTGTTTTACTGGGATTTCGGGAAGGTTTTAGCTTGAGTAGCAGGAGAACACACTTCTGACTACATGCCATTAGCACAAAAACCTAAAACTTTAAGAGTTGACAGTGTGAGAGACTTCTTAATGTTTAACACCGTATGAAAGCAAATGATGTGTGTACAGTATCTCACAGTTTAATGTGTTGCAGTGATTCCCAAATGGAGCTGAGGATCAAAACATTGTTACAGAACATTTTTTCCTTCGGCTTTACAGACACATAAAGCATAACCGTAAATTAAAATATTCTACAGTAATGAAAAACAATAATGATAAACTACTGAAAGTAAATAATATTCAAAACAGTGATTTTGAAAATCAGCAGCAAAAATGCTAATGCAGCTTTTTTGCCTTAAAAAGTTTGGGAACTTCTGTCCTTTTTTCATTTAGTTTTTTCTTCTTGTTCTCCTCTAAGAGAAAACACTAGACTGTTATTCCCTCTCTTAAAGATTTGGCTTTTTTATTCAAAGCCATCTGTATAGAGACTGCCATTGTGATTGTGCTACAGTGACAAGGTTCCGTGCTCGTCAGTGTCGCTGTCAATGTCCCCTTTGGTGTATGACCGTTTAGAGACAATTGTCTCAGTTGTTTATTACAAAACAATAAAATACCTTTTTGGTAACTGTTTACTATGCTTTGTGCTGTTGTAATTTATTTCTGTTGTAATTTGAAAAAAAAAACATACTTCCTTTGGAAAGCAAAAATAAGTGGATTAGGTTTGCAGAACTAGTTCGTTTCTGTTTAATATTAAACTAGGGTGGCGTGTCCTGTTTTTGAGACCAGCTAAAATTTCTAAATGGCTAAAAATGTCCAGCATTGAATGGATCTTTCTTTATGTCCCGTGTTGTTCTATGCAGAAAGTATAATCCAGCCTTTGAATACCAAAACATGGTCACCCAAAAACAACTGAACAAGTAATCTTCAGTTGCACTTATGAAAAGGGCAGAAAAGCCCAGGGAAGCTTGAGCGATAATGAATGTATATGAAAAAAACTTAAACAAAATGAGTGTTTACAAAATACACTACACAACCAGAAGCCACATAACACCCAGAAATGTCACATAGTTTTGTGGGCTCAAGCTCATCTAATAGAGATGAATGCAAAATAAGTGGTTTCACAAGTCTCCACTATGAACTGCTTTTGCAATAAACGAAACTTGTGTGCTCTGTTCCCAAAGAGGAAAAACAGCATCACAATTGTTACTAAAGTAAAGTTCAATATCTAGCATTAGTCATAGTACAAGGGAATAACACAGTAGTAGTAAGTGTCAATGTCATGAGTAATTTACACATCTCCAAAGTCATCTGTTGTTAACACACTATTGAGCGTCGTAGGTTACTATCATGCAGCAAGAAAAAGACCTGTTATAACAGATAAAAAGCCACCATAAGACACCATTGTTTAAAAATGAATAGGTGAGGCAACAAAAGGCAGAAGTATTATGAAAAATACTTGATGCTATTTCGGCCACACCCAGTGTGTTTCCCATCGTGACCCTAAATAAGTTAAAGTGGTGGTAAACAATATATAATGGATGGAAATGATCAATTTGAACTAGACAAAAATTGGCATTAATGAACATCTGACAATAAGCAAAAAGCCTATATATAGCTATATATATATTATACAGCCACCTAGTGTTTATCAACAGTACTGCAATACTACAAGAAAGAAAATTTCATGCACTGTAGCATTTACATTTAAAATTATGAAACACACTACCGATGTAACAATTGTTATTTATTTAAAAGCTTGTTATAAACGTTATATAGCTGCTGCTGATCAATCAACAAAATATAAATCATTAATGGTGTACAAATCAGACACAATCTTTCAGCATGATCAAAACCCAAATCACTGTAACTACTGGGCTTGTTACACTGTACCCAGCCTTTAATGTAGAATTCATTTATGAATAATTACCATAACCATATGAATAAGTAAACAATACACTATTGTAATGATCATTTTCTACCATATTAACCATGTCTGTGCGTATATATGCTCATAATTGCAAGATCAGTGTTAGACAAGCACCACAATTTTCCTGTTCGATTTTTAGAGGATCAGTGTAGTGCTGATTGATCTGAAAAATGACCAATCTAGTGAATTGGTATTATGACAAAATATTTAGGAAACAAAATTTCAGAAAAACGAACAACAGATTAACAAGCTCAGTAAAGGTTTAAACACCTTTAGTAAGATGAGAATAAAAAATGCCACAGAAATGATCAAATCACATTGCTAATGATTAGTTAAACAAATACTTTGAACATACATAAACAAAAAATTTTTAGATGTTTTTAAAGCATTTTTTTTAATACATGCGTAATCAATATATTTAATTTGTGTTTGGTAAAATGCTGTAAGCTTACTGTATGTATAAACATTAGAGTTGCAGTTCCAGCATTGTGTAACTGCAGTTTAATTGCACAATAGTTTGCTCCAACGTGAATTGAGACACATTCCAACCTGGGAAACTGACCCAATAAAGGCACCATTAGCACTTGTTTATGCGAGGAGTATGTGGGAGAACTTAGCATACAGCACAGATGAAGGTCAATGCTGCAGATCATTAATGTAAATAAACTGTAAACTCCAGTGTAAAGTCATCAAGCACAGGCTGGAAAGCTCCAGGCAAGTGCATAACACAAAGAAAATAAAATCCTACACGATCTATACTGATAAAGCTCATTTTCCCTACCATACAAGTACACATTGTAGATATACAAATACTGATGGTAGCATTTGACTGGTAAAACGCACCATGGCTGATCAATGACCAAATGTTTTTAGGTGGTGGAGTGAAAGAGCAGTGATTCAATAGAGCTGGTTCATTATTAACATGGTATTAAGCATTGTAGTTTAAATTCATTAACATGTACAGAATAGTCGGAAGAGACAATAACCTGCCAACATTTTTTTCTTATCAATATAATCATTTCTTCTACAGTTTGTATTTAATTAGTGCCTAAGTAGCCTAAGAGAACTTAATTAGTGTAATTAATGTAAAGATTTGTTTAGGACAAGTATAGCATAAATACAGTAAAAAATATGTGTTCCTGGTAGCAATCTGTTTTTTATACTGCACCCTAATTAAAGTTTGTTGTTAAAAAGTTAATTAAAGTCTATTCAAATCTAAATGTTGAGAATTTATGCATGCGCACATATGCTGTTGTATGACATTATTATAACCACCGGTTATATTGAATATCCAGAGGAACCCCTGGACAATAGTTAGAGTAACTGAATTGAGTCCTGGTGCATCGTCACAGGCATCTGCGGACTGAAAACTATGATTTGTCCAATAGATGCTAAATTTAGTTCAGGTCTTTAAATGGTTTGAGTAGTACCCAGAGGTTTTGCACTTCAAAAGGTGTTAGACATTTCCAGCATGTAGAATTGTCAATTTGGAAGATCTCATCTACTCCAGGGAAGACACGTTGCATCTGAAAGCCTCCACAGCTCATGAAACATGACGTCCTTGATTAACTATATGTTGTAGCCATAATAAATAGGAAGAGGTCATAATATTGTGACACAACAGTGCATAAATAACTACAAATCTATCTGGACAGACATGATTCAATCAGATCAAATAAAAAACCAATTTAACTTGTATTTCGTCTTTGACATCAACAGAAGTAAAAACATCATCTGGTGAACATTTTGGTGAACATCTGGTCATCTGGCAAACTAATAACATTTGAACACTCCGATCATGTTAAGCTTTGTAGTGGGTGGCACATCACGCCAAAACACAAAATGACAACAACAACAACAAAAAAACTTATTAAAAAAAAACTTATCAAAATTATTTGCAGGCTGCAACTTCAAATGCAAACATTCGGGCTGAACTACTACTGTCAGTTATATCAGTATTTACAATTAACATTAATCCTTAATGTCTGTTAATTTCTTACATAATGCTCCTTAAAGTACTCATGGGGTGCAATAACTTATGAAAGGTGCATAGCAATGTAAGTAAACACAATAAACTGGTAATCTAGTGTATCAACATTTTTATGTTCATCATATTTCTAGTAAACGTGAAAGAGTAAAAGTCAGGACAGGGAAAGTGGAGTGCAGTGATTTCAGCTGCTGTTTCTCACTGTGGCTCTGGATCCAGAACTGTTGTTCCGTCTGACTGCTCGGCCACCGGATCCGAATTAGCTGTGGAGTCTGAAGCAGGTCCAAGCTCATCCGATGGTGCAGAAGAACCCATTTTGGTCTGCAGTGCAATTATATTTAAAGCAAAAATAATTGAATTACTTAAACACTATAAAAACCTTTAGTGTATGTACAATGAATAAATAGCATTTGTATATGAGCGGGTACATCATCACACCTTTAAATTCTCCACTTTCTCCTCAAACGTCTTGAAGGTAGGAGTATTCCTACAAAACATCAGACATGTCAGCTACATGTACACTGTATTCAAAGTAGCCCAAACCTACTTTTAATGGCGTCTACACAACAGTAATATTAATGAATTATGGAGATCAGTACATCTCCATATACACATAAAAAAGGTCAATGCAGCTGATTCCATGAACTGTTTTGATGAATACTAGTAATAACTAGATTTTGATGCTCATTAGAAAACTGAAATATCTTATAACAACCGGCCATTAAAAAACTGTTTGATCTGATGCATTTAAAAATAAAAATATTTTATATTTTCTCTCTTTAGGGGTTGCTACAGTAGATCAGCAATAGGTTTGTGCTGGATGTTCTTCCTAATGCAACCCTCTTTTTTATCTGTGCTTTGGCCCGGCACATTTATGTACTAGTTTGTGAATCCTATTTCAAGATTCGAACCGGGGAGTTCAGACTCACAGTGCCGGGTGTACAGAAGGAAATCCTACTAGGAAGCATGTTATAAAATAATATTGAAAAGATAAGCGGGGCAGCACAGCGGTTTAGTGGTTAGCACTGTCACTTCACAGCAAGGAGTCCGGGGTTCGGTTCCAGTGTAAGGCTTTCTTACAGTCCGAGAACTCCAGTAAGGGTAACTGGAGGTACTGGAATTGCCTTGTATATGTGTGAGTGTGTACCCTGTAACAGACTGGTCACAGGTGTTTAGTGTATTCGCCCATTATGTGTCCCACCATGACCCTATATAGGATTAAGCAATGCTAAAACAACATAATATATGGATGAAAAAATAAACGAAATCAATTCATTCATTGACATGTTCAGAATTTAGTAAAAAGATTCATTTCAGTTACAGTACACAATCTGATCAATTGAAGGTTAAAGGATTTGTTCATGGATGTAACATGGATGGATGGATGGATGGATGGATAGAACTTTATTGATCCCTTTGGGTGGTTCCTTTAGGGAAATTGAGGTCCCAGTAGCATCATAATTACACTCAAAGAAAAAGTTAAATAAGTAAGAATAAAAGTAATACAGTAACTAAGTAAGTAAGAAAGTAAGAAAACTATTCTGTCTCTGTACATAAAGTGTTTTGTGGTTGTAAACAGCATATATAAAAAGTACAATGTTCATACAATTATTAATAGGTGTAAGTATTGTACTTATGTGATAGTCCAGTTAACTGTTATTTTTCCCATTGTCCACCCTGTCCCCCCCCAAGTGAGGAGTTGTACAGTATGATGGCATGAGGGACAAAATAGTTTTTCAGTCTATTGGTCCTGCACTTGGGAAGGAGCATTCTCGCACTGAACTGGTGACTGATGACATTGTGTAGAAGGTGCCTCACATCGTCTATTATGTCCAGCAACCTGGAGATGTTGATGCTTAATCTAGCAAAATTACGATTACTATTCTAGTACCTGAACCTGCAGCATGATATTACTAATGAACAGACATGTGAGTAAGACCAAGCGCTTACCTCATAACTGGCATGCTAGCAGAATGCTGTATGGAACGTATACTATCGGTCAGCATTAAGAAGGAGAAAACACAGGGGTTAGCAACACCACAGCCAGCAGGATAGTGACAGTAAGTTCAAGAAAAACAAGGAGAAAGAAACACACAAAAAGTAACAGTCACTTCCTCACATACAGGTTAAAGGTTTGTGATGCTTATATTATTGATCAGTTTCAAAAGGAATAGGCCATATGATTGAAAAGATGTTAGTGAACTGGCAGTAATCAGGGTCAGACTAGATTAAAACGTCAGCCCTATGAAATCTATGAGAGAACGATGAAGCCACTCAGACGGTTTATACCAGACTTAGCACTGCTATACTAGATTATATGTACACAAGAACTTTGGTAAGTGCTGACAGATAAGGTTTTAGTTTCAGAGAGTTATCTTAAGCACTAAGAAGATAGACTGCAGGAACGTAGAACTGCAAAGGGCTGTTACACCACAGGACAGGTTATAATGCAAAATAGAGCTTTAATGCAAGTTTTAAAGAGGACATGTTATACCTCTTTTTAAACAAGTTTCAATAGAACTATGAGGTTTTAAAACATTGACACGAAGTTCTCTGCACAAAATCACTCTAAATTAAAGAGATCTCCTGATTTTGTTCTTGCTTTGTTCAGCCTTTTTCAGAATGAGCTGTTTAATCCTAGAATACTAACATTAAAATTAGTAACACCATCGCTAACGTTGGGTATATTTAACCCAACATTAGGCATCAGATTTAAACATACAAACACTAACCGGCTAAATTCCACACTGCATGCTTCAAGATGGGAGAAGGGAACCAACCAAACCATTAATGACATCAAGGAGCATCCTGAAGCTCCCCAAAGCAGCAACACAATTAAAATCACATGACAAAGATTGATGAAAATCACCCGGCGTTAGTGTTTCAGGGTTAAGGGCTCTGTAGCTGATAGAAGTGTTTATACGAGTAGTAGAGGCCCAAGTGGAAATACAAAAGTATGTAATAGTCCCCTTTAATGCCACACAGCCTCTGATTGTCCCTCAACTCAGGTCATGTCGGAGAGCGCTTAAAGTCTTAATCACTATCTGATTTCTTTTCACACCAATCACAGAAGCTTAAAAAAATATATTTTTGTGTGACAGTGATGTAAAAAAAAATTATTAACTACTTAATTAAAACAGTTCAAGCCAATTATTAGGGATGTTTATATTTTAAACATATTGGCTCCAGAAGCACTAACCCTGTGAAAAAAATCCTAGAAATGTCATTGTACTGTACATCTGTCCTGTACAATATATATAGCAAACAAAGGTATGACATGCACAAAACAAAGACAGAAACAAAAGATGCACAATACGAGCATGTACTTGCACCGACATCAACATGCATCGACATAGACATGCACAAAGGTCACTGATTAGTTCTACTTATAGAGTCAACGTTGTCTTACCTAAAGGGATTGGAAAATGACTGTAATCTGTAAATTTTACAGAAAGGACTTAGAAGACATCCAACAAATACGCAGGAAGGGTATGTCCTGTGGTCAGGAGATTACTGAGGCACGTGTCCTCTGCAAATCTCTTCTCATTACCACAAAGAAACATGAAACTCAGCGTCGAGCATAGCAGCATAGAGGCTTTAGATCTATTCTAATTTGGAGAATGTTAATGTTAATAGTGTTAATTCGTACTATGTGATGCTGAATTAGTTTGATGTCAAATTAAATGTCAGTAAAATCTAAAATAATGTTTAATAAATGTTCGTGTAGGTAGAATTTTTATGTCTCTAACATATGTGTTTGTAATTCATGTCAGGTGAATCCAGGTACCGGTCCTAAAGAATATGACTTGCAAAACTTAAACATAAAACTACTGAAGACAAAACCAATTAGATCGCTTTGTTTCAGTCGACTCAACTTGCGAGCACTTCCATTTTATACCACCAATGTCGAACACCAACGTCCATAACAAGCAGGTATCCTGAACTGCAAACAATATATGACTCAAGTATAATATCAGGTTGTAGGAATTTCAAGTGTGTATTTTAATCAGATGGGTTCTTTCAGTGGTTTTTGAGCAAGTTCGTTGTCCGGAGATGGATGTACCTGTACAAAAAGGTTCTAACACTCGACTTTAAAAAGTAAATATTTCTAGTAATTAAATTATTATCTCATGGAAAGTCTGTAATTGTAGATGTTCATCTTTTAACTTGTCGCTGCACTATTAAAGGTTGCAAAGTGTTTTATAAGCTAGTTTGTTTGCAAAAAACTAATAGTTAAAACTGAAAACTGACAAAATCTGCAACATTGGGTCCCAAAAATCTTCATTAATACAAAAATGAATAGGATATTGATGTTGGTTAAGCAAATAATTTACTCAACCTCTGTTAACAAACAGTTCTTTTTTTCTTTTTTTTTCGTTTAACAGATTGATTCATGACTCAAGACTCTTAATGTAGTGTTTCATTTTGTTTTTGTTACCTGACATCCCCAAACTTTCTACTGATGGCTGTCCCCACATTAGAGAATGCTGCTGTAGCTTTCTGTCCAGCGTGACTCAGTGTTTCTGAGGTCCTCTTATACCTATAAACAGTAAAAATAAAATAAAAGCACACTGGAGACATAGCAGTTAAACCAATCAAGCAGTTGTCTTCTACAAAATGATTATTATTAATAATCTAAATGAATGAAATTCTTGAAATATGTTGTTTGATCTTTGTGTTTGTGGGAGGGAAGGTTGGCTAGGGTATTTTCCAACATCAGCTGTGATATGCTATCTCTGTGACATCACAACTGCGAACCTGAAAGTTAGTCTGCAATACCACTCTGTGTGGAAAGACACTGATGACAGGTGATAAGATATAGCCTAAGACTGTAGATGTGTCTGAGGGGCCACATGTCTGAGAGGCTGTGGGGTAATCTGTGTCTCCTTAAGTGGAAGTGCATGCAGATAAACGATCTGGATATGGAATTTTAGAAAAATAAAGTCAGTTAAAAAAGAAAAGATTCTTGTTTTTTATTGGATTTTACTAAATATGCCATTGGGTTGGGATTTAAATAGTTATATGGCACTTTTGGGCCCTGAGAAAGGCCCTTAAGTCTCAAATGCTTAGCACTTAAATCTTAAATTCATTTAGAAACATTCATTAGAAACAATTATTCTTAAGGTGCAATACAAAACTAACAGACAAAACATAACACAAAGAATAAAATTTGGATTAAAAAAGTCTGCTAAATGTCAATAATGTAAAAATCTAATAATCCTGACCACTATACTAACTAGATATAAAAAGAAACAGCTGCATACACTTGATTTATTCATAATCTACAAGCAGTCCAGATTATGCATTTAGAAAAAAAAAGAAATGTTCCACAGTGAAACTGTGAATATTGATGGTTCCACTACTCCATTTTTAGAAGTACATAAAAAAGGAGTTAGTGCATGCTTGGCAAATGCATGACCTATGTGTGATATAATATTTCCTAAGAGATATATAAGTATAAAGATATTTATTGGTTATTCAGTTTGGTCAGCAGTTTGAGTTTCCATATAATGCACGGTGCATAACAGTAACAGATGGAGTTTTTTCTATGAAGCAGCATGATAACGAGACCACTGAGGTACATACGCAGTGGACGTTGTGACATCCTGCCAGCTTTTGGTTAGGTTCTGTTTGAGCTCATTCAATGGGGTGATACCCAACTTCCGCTTAATCTCTGCCAACTGCTTCTCTTTGGATGTTAACACTTGTGATAGAGTCTGGATCTCCTCCTCGATCTGTAGAGTATAGGAGTCGGAAAACACAGACACAAATTATTAATTGCTTAAAGACAACAGTTCTTAATTGCTAGACATAATAAAAAATGTACATAATAAAATATAATTTCGACTTCTAATAAGCTGCCATGTTTTACACTTTATTTACATTAATGACAATTTCTATGTACACAGGATCAGATCAATCCACAAGGTTATACTAAACACCCACATGGGCAATTCAGTGTTTCCAGTTCATTTCACTTGCTTGTTTTTGGACTGTGGGAGACAACCGAAACACTAGAAGTAAACTCATGGAGTCACGGAGAGAACAAACTCCACACAGATTGAACACGGACCACCACGGATCATTATTGGACCTATGATCTATTCCAATGCTGTGTTGGAAGCAGTTTACTGACCTAGAGCATTAATGTAAACAAATCCACGAACAGTCAGTTCCAGCTTTAATAGCTCCTCTTATAACCAAAGAAAAGTTATATAAGCCCTTTTATAACCCCAGTCGTACACAACAAATTACTTTCTCTATTTACTACATGATATTTTGTTAGGACCGTCACATGAACAGCAATTCTGCCTGTTGGTCGTATATGGTTGGGGTAGTAAGCCGGATAAAAACTCCTTGTAACTTATGCAACTACACTCTCTGCTGGATGGTTAATGGTGCCTGCACAGGTGCAGATTGGAAAATGCATATAGCTACTGCCCTAGAGCCTGAAATGAGGGTTATCATAAGGAACTTCAGAATGGGGGCCGACAAAAGTGATAATGATTAGATAACTGGATGCCACACAAAAAAGAGGGGAAAAAATGCACAAACAAAAATCATGTTAAAAAGTTAAAGACTATCCAGTGAATTCTGTACCAGTGTGCCAACAGCAGTGGTGTGTTCTTGAATTATGCCACCCTTATTAAACCTACCATGCTTTGCCAAATGTGTAAAACAAGAGTGAAGACTAAAGTAACCGATTAACTAAAGAAACTATCGTATGCCATTTATTTACAAGTAGGTCACAACAAAGACTTATGGTAAATAAGCATGTATATATATAATTGCAATGTAATGTGCAGAAGGAGTAATAGGTGGCTAAGACACTACAGACCTTTGTCAATTCATATCGCAACTCCTCCTGCTCTTCCTCAGTGAGCACTGTGGCTACAGCATCCTCAGCCACTTCTGGAATGGAATCTTGTTTCTGAGGGCCTGTGACCGAAAGAAAAAGAAAATTAAACGATTAGTTTATATACAACTTCCTTTTAAATACTGGTCACTCATTCTAGTCTTTTGTTTGCTGCGAGCACTACCGATTATGCCCACCAGGGGGCACCAAACAAACGGGTAGCAAAAACTATCAGAACGGGAAAAACAAAGCAAATTAGCCTCATTATTCCTCAGAGAAAGAACAATTCTCTACAAATATTTTAAATCTCATTATATTAATGAAATATTTAAAATATATTTGTGCACCCTGCAGTTTACCACTGACTAAAAACAAGACGGAACTATGTAGAAAAAACAAGTACAGCAGATGATTTAGCATCTTCCGTGTTTATGGTAAAACATTGTGGTGTCAACTTTGTGTCAGAGACAGGATAGCAGCTAAGAATATAGAAATAAATAAAGAACAATGAAAGTATATAGCACAAATAAGAGTGGAGAGGTTTTAGAATATGTAAATGTTAAAATAACCTTGAGTGACTCTGCCACAGCCCCACACATTTTGTTCACTACAGACACCGCCAGCTGTGCCGGCAAGGTTGTGCCTGTTAGGTTGTGCTCGCTAGGGTGCCCAGTCAACAGGTAGCAGAGTTAAAATTCAATGAGTACAATATACTATGCGGCCTGGGCATTTCAGATTTAGATTTTTTACATTTACAATTAGCATTTAATCAAATTACAATTTGACTTACAATTACAATGAAACAGCATTTTTGAGCAATTGGGGGTAAAGGGCCTTGCTCAGGGTCCCAACAGTGATAATTTGGTGGTAGAGGGACTTGAACCGGCAACTTTCCGGTCTCTGGTCTCTTATGGTTTTTGGTCTCTAGCCCACTACCTTAACCGCTAAGCCATCACTGACTTTTGCTTTTAAAATAAATTTCAGAAAGCAACCAATATTTTCACTTTGCTATGTCCTTAATTGCAGATAAAAGATTAAATGACAAGTTCATCCATTTTAAAAATATTGACATTTATGGCATTGAGTAGACCGAAGTGACATAGATTACACAGTATTAGCAACTAAGCTCAAGGGCCCAACAGTATTAACATGGCACAAATCAGGTTTGAACCAGCAACCTTCTGCATACTAATTCATTACCTGAAAGGAGAACACGAGTATGATATTTTGTAGAATATCCCACCTCTGTTTTCCACCTCCATTCCGAAATACATCACTTTTAACTGATGCTCCAGACTGGCTTGCTATGGTAGCACAAGGGGCATAGCATTACCCATGCAAATAAATCTAGACTTATTTGCAAAGTAGCTCTACACTTTATTGGTAGAGAGCCCTGGCATTAAAAACAAGACACTAAGTACTTTGAAAGTGCACAGATAGTTTATTTTAAGACAGTATACAGGCAGTACTTTTGATGCAGTTTTGCGGTCAATGCTATCTTGAAATAAAGTCACAATAAGTCGATTGAGAAGCACAGACACAACTACAGCTGATAAGTCATGTGTTGTATGATGCTTTTTCTTCACGTGTAGACAGCCACCAGAAATTTTCAGCAACAGCTGGAATCAAGGAATTAATGGAATTTCCAAGAATAAATTTTCCCCTGTCGTACCTATTCATCTGCGCTTGTCAATCGATTTATTTAATAAATGTACCTCAAACACACAAAAAATCTAAAATATTGGTTCAAAAAGTTGGACCCTGTAAACATCTGAAACCGGAGCTTCTTTTAAGTGAGGTTGATGGGGTAGAAGGCATGTCCTTCAGTTCTCAGTGCCCCACTCTTACGTATCCTAGACACCAAGTGATAAATGAGACACAGACAGGTCATGTGCAAGCACCAGATTAAAAAGTTGGCCTTCAGATAATAGACAGCAGGCCAAGGACACCGAGACGCACACTTGCACGCATAATTTGATGTCTTGATAGTACTGCCTCACATTGATATTCTAGAGGTGCCAGACACAGAGGAAGCATTACCAATAAAATACAGATGCAATTTTTCAGTCGTGACAACACAGATAAGACCAAATGTCACTGTGTCATCAATAAAAAATGAACGTATCAGTACATCAGACCATGTTACTTATTTCCTCCTATCTTAAAGCCTAATAAAAGTATCATAGCTCATCCAACACATGGCTTAACATGCTATACTACACCTAGTTCCGAATGTATAAGCTACATAACCATTATAAGTATAAGATCATTCAGAATTTAGCGATGCAGTATAAGTACAATACAGCATTGAAAAATAGTCAAAGACAGTTACTACATTCCTAAACATGGAAACTGGAAACTAAAAGAACCTTTCAGGAATCTATAATAAGTCTTATTAGTAAAAAGTCCCCCAAAACAGCCTTCAGTAACTCCCACCACATGTCATCAATCCTCCTTCATTCCTCGAGACTGAGCAAAGAAGAGAGCATGAAGTACAAACAATGGCCAGCAAGGTCACTGAAAAATACCGAGCTGCATAAACAGCATTAAAACTCCCTTTAATGGTCTAATGAGTTCTACCTGGGGAGCTTGTTCAGCCTGCATCAACTATCTTTATTATTACAGTGGATTCTGATTCACATTTGTCTACATTTAACTGTGTAGATGATTAACATCTATGTAATGAAGTAAAAATATATTTGTAACACGTTTTACCAAACATGTATTACACAATGAAATAATAAAACATTCTGAAAAGTTCCCTTGACGACAATTAGAGATGAAAAACTATTTGGGGATGCCTCTACAAGCTTTGCATAACTGTATTTGGGGAAATCATCCCATTAGTTATGCTTAGTCTTTTGTTCTCTCCAAAGATGTTTGTGTGGTTGATCAAGGTTTTGACTGAGCCAAAAAAAAGCTGATGGAAGTTTGTTTCAAGGACATTCCAGCATTCATCCACCCTCATTATGAGATGTTTCCACCACCTCGTTTCACTCTAACACAGCATTTCCTATTTAACCAGACGGTGTACAGTGTCCGTTTTTCATCAGACTTGTGATTGCAGTTCAGTTCTTTACATGATGTTAATCCTTCTTATACAGATGCCTAATTTGGACGCATAACAACTATTCGAAGTCTTGTCAAGTATTTTTTAAAGCCAATTAATGTATGCATCGAGTGAAAAAACTAAGCGCATGCACCTGATTATTATCTGATGCAACCGCTTATATAAGTTGTTTTATAAAAAAAAATAAAAAAAAATTGCCACTTCATTAGTATGGGTGTGTTCTTTTTGTAGAAATCAAACCAGAACACAAATAGCCCTTCATATCACTTGCATTTACGCAAACAGTCAGGAAGTCTAAATACTAAATACTTAAACCTATCTATAAAATCTATTCCTTCTATACTGACCTGCTTCTCTACATACAACTGCTTCTTGTTTACTTTGCTGTGCAAATAAGGACACAATATAATAAAATACACTGGGCATGGTGGCAGCGAGTCCCAGGCAGACCCAGGGCTTTGTGTGCAAAGTTTGCATGTTCTCTCAGTGTCCTGATGGTTTTATTCCAGGTGCTCCAGTTTCCTCCCATAATCATGCAGGTAAGAGAAATTAAAAATAAAAAAATATCCATAACTGTGTTTGATGGGACTAGTGTGATGAACGACCCTCTCCTGTCAGGAATGTTAAAAGAGTGTAAAGTCTAAATAGTAAAACATGACGTTAAAATATATAAATAAATCTATTATCATTTATTAAACTTCTGCAGCCTAGTCCAAACCTTCATTCATTGCAAATGAAATACTGAAGAGAAAATTCGAGTGTTTTGTTTATTAGGATTTTAAGCTCATGTTTTACACTCGTCACACAAGTTTATATCAAACACAGTCATGGACAATTTTGTATCTCTAATTAGTGATACAAGCATCGTGCCACCGTAAATGTAAGATGTTGGCATCTTCACAGCACAATATATGTCTAAGCAACTAATTCAACAATGATTGCAAAATCTTATTGAGCATTTGCATTAATTAATCCACATGATCTAATGACTTTAGTTATTTAATATTATATTTAATTACAATTTTTACTTGACCTAAAATATTTTTATTTCACATACAGGCCAAACTCCTTTATTACTAACAGGCATTTTTTCAATAATGAAAACACGTGTTCATGAATCAAAGTGCAACAATCTAAACTGCAACAGTTATTAAATACTAAACCATTTATTAAATATTTTAAACCGAAGTACAATTTAATAGTGAGATTAACAGTCAGAGAGGAAATCTATTAGGGCCAGCCATGACCTGATGGTTAGAGAACTAGGCTTGTGAGCAAGGCTTGTAGGCAGAAGGTTGCCAGTTTGAATCAGAGTGTCAACAGTTTATGACTTAAGTGCGATTGAGTGACAACAGCTCACTGCTGCCTTCTAGTGTTTGTTTTACTGCATGGATTGGGTTAAATGCAGAGAGATAATTCCCTCATAACAAGACCACTTGGAGTACAACTTACCTAATGACATGCTTTGAAAAGTTGGAGGAAACCATAACACACAAAGACAACAAACATTGGCATGAAAGGATTGTGCCAAACAAAACATTAGATGAACATTTTGGGCTGCACATACGACACTATTGATATTTTAAAATTTATTATTGTCATCACCTAAATATAGAGCCCATTATTATTGTAAAAACACAGGCTCAATTGGCTGGAAGTTACATATAATGGTCATCATTTCTATTCACTGGCTTAGATCCTTATTCACTCTTCATGTAAGTGTATTGTGGAAATATGAAATGGTGTAATTATGTTAGCCACACTGTTAGCTTTGCATCAATTCACAAGAATCTACTACATCCTTTCAAGTATAATGTGGACAACAATGAAAGTAAGCGATCATTAAAACATTTAGGACTATATTTGCTGAGCGGTAGTCTGACATGGCTTTATAATGGTATTATAATGCAGCTTAAAAAGAATCCTGGCTGAGAACAGCATTAAGTAGCACAGCCACCAGCTGGCTGCCATTTGGATCTGACAGGATCTTGAGGAACTGCCAACTTATGCTGTTATTCAGCAATACAGAACTCTTCATTATATAGAACAAACCTTTTTACTTCATTTACTAGCACTATACTTCTCTCTTTATTAAGTGATTATCAATAGTTTTTTTACAGAACACTGGATAGATATATAATAACACTGACAAAACCACATAAACTATTATCACTACTGATAGCAATGCATCATTACAGATATAATGTTTTAAAACTAATGTTTTAAAGCGAATGATAACATTCTCCAACAAGGTCAGGGCTCTGTTTTTATATATTATTTAGTATCATCATGAGTCCAGTTGAAAAGGGAAAAAGATGGGAAACACCCTGAACATGTCACCAGTCCATAACAAGACTGACACAGACTTTCATAGTATTTTGATTGTTTTGTATAACCCTGCACATAAGACTTGTGATCCATTTCATTCAAGAAAGTTTCATCATCTAAAGAATCACATGTGTGAGTTTCTAGTAAC
>JAOTRQ010043994.1:0-17147 GCA_028565875.1 Hoplisoma paleatum
CTGGTCAACGACGTGCTGCGGGAGTTCCTGGGTCGATGCGTCATAGTCTATCTCGACGACATCCTCATTTACTCGACAGACACGGCCTCCCACGAACGGAACACTCGTGCCGTGCTCCAGAGACTATTAGAAAACGAGCTGTACGTCAAGGCAGAGAAATGCGAGTTCGATACGGACATCATATCTTTCCTGGGATACATCATCAGTGCCCAGGGGATACACTCAAATAATAATGCATTTTGTACTTTATTGTATTTCATGTTTCTAAATAAACTAAAACTATGTATGAACGTATATAGATAGATAGGTAGATAGATAAATAGATAGATAGACAAACACACACACACACACACACACACACACCAGTGCCCATAGTCGGACAGCTGACAAACTTAATCGATTGTCTAGAGATGCCACCAGACGTCACCTGAAATCCTTTGAGGTCCAAAACTATTGAGGCTGCACCAAAAAGTCTGTCAGATATTGGAAATATTGACCAATTATTGGGGAGAAAAACAACAATGCTGAAACAAGAAACTAACAAGGAGCTGTTCTGCATTCCTCGGGCCCAGCTAAAATTTCTTCTTATCAGGAGTAGGGAAAAGGGAAGGGGGGCCGACTGAAGACCACCCCTGACCTTTCAACTGCCCAGGGCAACAAGGATCCAGTTTAGACTGGATATAAGACAAAGAACATAAAAAAGTATAAATAGGATCAACACCATTGCACGTGGTTGGAGAATTCTTTGAGAATTTGTATGAGCTGATACATCGGGAGAGCGGAAGCTCCTCGAACCCTGGTATACCAGAATGACCAGTAATCTTCTCACATCGACTGGCAGAGCTGATGTTCCTCCAACCCTGGTATACCAGTTTGACTGCAGCTTTTTCTCACATCGACTGGTAATAAAATCTGTTGAATTTACTTCTTGGTTTGCCTCATCAATATCAATAAACAAAGATTCATCGGGGATCACGTAGGGTTATTTGTTCAGATCCCAACACGCGCGCGTGTGGGACTTGTTCAGATGTTTTGTGTATTTAAACCTGTCCCTCCCACCGTGACCCAGTTGAGGTTATATAGAGATATAAGTTCGGGTAAATGGTTTTGAGGAAACAAATACGTGGTGTTAGTTAGCTGGCTAAACTGATAACCGTGTGAGTCGAGCCACTCTGACTCCTCCCCCCTCCTTCTTTCTCTGCACGCGTTTGTTCGCGTTTACTCGTGCGTCCAGGCTGAGCTGATCTGTTGCTGCTATTTTTATCTGTAAAGATTTGGTTTGTTTTCTCTGCACAGGACTCGTTTTTATTACGCCAATGACTTTTCAGGGGGCGTTCAGTGCATAGCGTGATGGAGAGAAGACCCGTTTCTGGTTTCTATCGTTTTGTGCATTCGTTTTTACAATCGTAAAAAGCTTTCATTAAACCGTTCGTTGGATGATGTTTCACTAAACCGTTATTTTAAAAAGCAGCATTTCGAGCAAAATCATCAAGCACCAATATAAACCAGTAACCGAGAAGGAAGACTCGACAAACTTGCCCTGTGTGAGGTAGAGAATACCGCTCACGGTGTCATGGTGATCATCGGAGCGTTAACATGCTGGAGACCAGCAGCTCATATTGTCATACTGGGTAAGTTTCTGCAACCAACTGCCATTATTATATCCACTAACACAATAGAGGACATTAAGCAACGTTTACAACAAATAAACAGGTTACCGAGAAAGCTTGGCAACTCATGTAGGTTTCAGTTTCTGAGATGTTCAGTTGATTTGGACCCCGTACAGGCCCTAAATATGTTAAACCTCTGAAACCCCGAGTTCTATAATCAAAATCTCAATGACCAATTTTTGTTACCCAGCACATTTCTTTGTGTAATTGCATGGGCAATAACTTGCTACTGATCAGTTATTACCATTTATATAAAGCCCCTGCAACCCCTCTCCAAGAGAAGAATAGAGATCATTTATTGTAAGGGTCAGGTATTTATTAGGGTCTGTGTTGGTGGGGCAGGTACAAGTTGGAGCAATACAAAGATATTTTTGATTGATCCTTTAGCATCTCTGCTCTCTTACACTTGTGTATAATTAAAAAAGTCTCTTCTATTTCACAGATCATGTTCCAAAAAATTCCTATTTGAAGATGTGGAAGAATTTTTGTGGCAAATGGCTGTACAGCCTTTATATTCACATTTAGTTATCAGTCAACATCATCCACAGGAATTGGAATAAGATTTTGTGCAGCCTAGCTTTTTTTTATCCAATTCCAGTGCTTGGCATTGGTCATAAGACTTTGGTGTACTGAATAATTATTCCTCATATGTTTAACACTAAATATTCACATATCTATTTATCTATCTATCAATCAATCAATTTGAGTTACAGTATGTTAGCTGTTTGACCAGATCTTGCTGTCCATCATACCACCCATGCATAAGTGAGCTTTCACCCATGACCCTGTTACCAGTTTACAATTGATTCTTTTTTATTTTTTTTAGTGGACCAACAGAAAATACAAATAAAGATGCGTTTTCAGACATGCTTTGACATTTACTGTGACTAATGGTCCCGCTTTACATTGTACTGTACAACAGTTCAGTTAAAAATTAAATAAATGGTGTGCCATCATCAAAATTTTCAGAGTGTTTGTTGGCTAATGCAGTAATATTAAATCACACAATCAAAACACTGGATTCTTAACACTGGATTGTGATATGAATTGCAAGGCAAATTTGTTTACTAACAAGTTAACTTTTTGTCATGCAAGTTCAGTTTTCACTACGTTGGAGTTGAGTAAAAACGCAACAGTTGCATGTGTACGGATTTTGCATGTGTACACACGAGGCAAATACACTAAACACCTGAACAGATTGCCAGGTCTGCATGGTACATAGTCAGCCCCCTCTCGAGACACACACGGGACAATTAACCAGCCTTCATGTCTTTGGAGGAAATCGGAGTACTCTGAGAAAACCCACATAGACACGAGGAGAACATGAACATTTACAAATGAAAAATGATTTATACAATTCCATTTTCCCGAAATTGTTGGAATGGTAAATACTGAAACCATTTTGTCATACCTCTCAGCTCTATTAATGAAATTGACAGTTTTTGTGGTATTGAGAATTTTAATTAAATTAAATTTAATTAAAATAATTAAATTTATTGCTTCATTATAAATGCATCACTTGTTACAGACATTCGTTGAAGAAAACTTTGGTGGATTTTCAATTTTTTGAATGGAAATCATTGACAAAATAAAACCGAAGGCATGATCAACTCCCAGTTTTAACTACACATTGTTTGCTCTGAGTTTTTCCCCCCAAGTGGTTTGCATTGGATTTGAGGGCTTAGAAACACTTGATTTCAATTTCTCAGTAAACATTTGCTACAGAACGTGTAAAGCCCCTTCCAATTTTACCAAGCACGCACACATCTGTTTTACCTTACTCATGCATAATGTTTCATAATATCATATAGTCCTTTTTTCAATTTATTTTCATGAATTCATATTGACTGCACTTTTAAATCACATTTAACACTTTAACAATTGTTGAATGTAAGTCACCAGTCTTCAGACAGACTTGCAATGATCCTTATGTACTCTCGTCTTATTTTGCACATATTGGAAAAATGTAGAATAAATGTTATTTGAGTATTCGCTTGTAGCTTGTATTTATAAAATTCTGTGAAAACATATATTGGTTTAATTTAAGAACATTTAGGAGAATTAACAAATCACAAATTTAGTTTTTATTGTATTTTTAACAAACATTTTGGGAAATGTTGTATGCATACATATGTGCATTTTTTCTTTTTGTTCTATAAACAAACAAGCAGATGTTTAAAACAACTTTGCATTGATTAACCTGTATTTCCACTTGTAGCACTGAGACTCTGCTTGTTACTAGTGCAACTGTTTTTAAAGCTGCATAGTGGAGGGCAAGGTGTTGAGGAAAGTGTTGCTCTGGTAAGTAATTTTAGCCTGTAGTGAATTCAACTGTTGATAGAACAGCATTTATATAATGGCTTTGAGTGATCTACTATCCGTACAGCTGAATAGGGTTGCTGATCATCCACACATGTAATTACAGCCCACATAGCGTCGACACAATCAACTGTGCCGGAAAATTATTGTGTGTGTGTGTGTGTGTGTGTGTGTGTGTTTATATGCAAATATTTACATGTGTTTATATGCAAGGGTGTGTTGTGCGAGATATGGGGAAAGCAAGGGCTTGTGGAATTTGCTCCGTCAACATTCATAAAAGCATTGGTGAAAGTGAGCCTGAACAGAGAGAGGAACTATTTGCATCACAGCAACACGGTAGATTGTTTCCTGCATGATGTACCATTTATCATTACAGTTCCAATGCTGAGCTTGCATGTTATAGACCAAGCCTAAGCATGAGCTACAAATAGCTGGAAATATGTTCCTTCAGCACTATTTTATTATGGTACTTCAAAGGTACAGTTCATCGTTTAGCTTCAGTGTGAGATGTAAAATTATTTATATTACACTTTTTCAGCATTTAGCAGACACTTATATCCAAAGCCACTTATTGATTAAACTGAACATAACATGATTTTTTTTCTTTTTAAACTAAGGGTTAACGCCACTTTCTCAACAGTGCCCAAAAGTGGTGAAGCATGAAACAGCAACCTTTGGGTAACTAGACTAGTACCTTAATCACTAAGCTACCACTGACCCTAATAATCACCACTTGGGCTTTTGGCCTATATCTGTATGTGAACAGAATTATTCTGGTTTTGTGTAGTACCCTTGACTTTCTTTACTCCAAGTCTCTTTCTTAGGGACTGTTTAGGTTTTCTAACATTTACATATAGTGATTGGAGGCCAAACAAACTTAAGTAATACCAAATGCCTGTGACATTCACGGAAAGCTATTATCCACGTTCTTTTTTTATTATACACTGTACTTTAATATGCATTTAGAGTTTAGATTAAGTGAAATAAATATTACTTTTGTCTTGTTTGGGATCTTGCGTCAGACTCTTTTTTTTTTTTGAGCATTATGTGCCTAAAGAAAAAGTTTTTTTTCAGCATAGGTGCCTCACATACTACCTTATATGCCAGCTATAAATGGTAAGGCAGAAGAACTTTTTTCAGTGATTGTGCCAGTTCTCACGGTCAAATCTGATAAAATCTGAATAGGTTTCTGATATCTCAGTAGCAGCTAACTGAAGATTTATTACAGTTTTATTAGTTTTAACCATTCCTAACAGTCATTGGAAAATTAATGACCATTTATTTTCTCAAAGAATATCATTACAACATAATAAATATTATGAATATGTCATATAATACCATAATAGCAGAATTGAAAATATTGACTAAACTTGACTGCTTTATATATAACCATTTTACTGGAAACCCCTTCACAACATCCACATCCTGATCCCCCTTCTTTATAGCCCTGACACCTATTTGTGTATCCTATTTGATTTTAAACGTCCCCTTACCTACAGCCACATTGCGTTTCCTGACCCCCGACCTGTATACTGTATTTGCATATCTTTTAACCCCAACTTCCCTAAACCACCACCACCACGTTCTCTTTATACTCCCTTCAGATTATAGTGGAACCTCGGTTAACGACCACAATCCGTTCCGAAAGGTCGGTCGGTATCCGAAATGTTCATTATCTGAAACACATTTCTCCATCAGAAATAACGCAAATGCAATTAATTCGTTCCCAGCCCCGGTTGCCTCGTTAATATATGAAAATTACATGATATACAGGTATGTTTGTAAAATGAGAACAGTTATAATACAGTACACATGGAGTTAAATAAACATGAAAAGCATTTAAACATAAGAAAACATTTAGTAAACAAGATCAAATGTACCGTTTTGACTGCGGTGTGACAGCGTGAATAGATTGGGATGGGGGGGATCCCGGTACGTGAGGACGTCTGTCATTATATAATCAGGAGTAACTTCCCTTATCGGACACTTTCAGATTAAAAACGTGTCCAGTGTCTGTTGTTCACATCGACCTGCCGTATTTCAGTCGCGATAACTGACACACTTACTTTTGACTTTTTCTGTTCTGTTGTCCGCTGTATTTCCACTTCGTTGCTACTATTGTTCTGAATCTTCCTTAGAACCATGATCGAGGGCAATATTATTAAAATAAAGCACACATCACTGAATAATTAGAATATGTAAAGATAACCGATTGTAACTGTATTAAGCGTGAATGACGCACGGTCTGGGATGCTGGTCACGTGTTGATGACGTCGCTGATGTAGTGACGTTCACTATCCGAAATTTTGATTGTTATCTGGAGAATTTTTAGCGAAATGGTTGGTTGTTATCTGAATTGGACGCTATTGGGGGCGTTTGTTAACCGAGGTTCCACTGTATATGCAATTTACGTAAAAAAAAAATTATAAACTCAAGTTATTTTGAGAAGTGACTATCTATTTCAAAGATAACTGCAATTGATCATTTGTATTTTTTTACTTTGCAATTTTTTATTTGTAGTCTCTTTTTCTCCCACATCGTTTTTCCTTTACAGCTTCAAAAATATGCATTATGCTAATTATGCTCTTTTTTTACTGAGAGTTGTAACAGTGGCGCACACACATTCCTGTAGTTTAATGTTTAAGTTTATTGCAATTGTATTTGTGTTTGCGTACACGCACGCGTGTTTGTGTGTGTGTGTGTGTGTGTGTGTGTGTCCTACTGGCGCACAATAAATAGAAAGAAATGCGAACAAACATTTTAATCTTTCTCCCTGCATTTTGTATGTGTATATATATATATATATATAGATAGACAGCTATATAGATACTTTATTAATCCCGAAGGAAATTGAGGCCTCAGTAGCAAGATTTGTAAATCAAGACAAAAAGAGTAGTAAGTAATAGTACACACAGTAAAGAGATTTACATTATATGCATATATAAAAATAAGGATAGAAATAAACTTAAAATGTGCAGATGTATGCATATAAAGTGCGGATGTGCTGTTAGTGCACCCACACTCGTCACTGCTGACTGGGCAAGCTTCACAAATTACACACCCTCTCCAACATGGGTTCATATTCAACGATTGAATCTTTTTATTTGGTGTGTTGGCGTATTTTACTGTTGCACCACTAGGTGTGTCTAGTTGTAAAGTTTTTACATAATTATCTGAATTTGCTCAGGGGCATGAATAACAGGTTAATAACTGTCACATATCAACTGATTCTGATGTGGACTAGGTAGACTTTTAAACAGTAACATTGAACTGCAGGGAGATCCAACATTTTTTATGCCTACAATTGCTTCCAGGTCAAAAGTGTGAGGGTTCTAGAAAGACATGACTGTTGAAATGGAGGAAAAATCTGGAAGACTAGCAAAGCTCTTTACTGGCAACAACTTGATACATGGCAAAGATCGTAATAGTGTTTTATTACACCTGACTGGTAGCATCTGTGTTCAATCTGCTCGATGGTGCATCTCTTCTGACCACTTCTGTTATTGCTAATTCGTGACACTGAATGTTTCTGGAAGATTTTCAACAATGTTAAATGGAAAGTGAATGTGAAAGCCACGTCAAACCAAGATAAATGTTATTTATCATGTTGCATATGCATTTAAACATCTGGTTCACCCTCATTGTTGTTTGAGTGTGATTTGTTTTAGTAAGGAAAAGAAAATTCCACTGTGAGAAAATATTGGTGGAGAATATAAGAGAATCTGTCTGCATGTTTGAGCCGAAGTGTTGCTTTATACAACAACAGATGTTCTAACAGATGTTTCAAAAAACACATCTATGTTTCATTTATGGTCAGTTTTTTGCACCCTATTTCACATAGGGTGTCCAATATGTCGATCGCAAGCAACCGGTCAACATTAATCAATAAGTCAACATGATTACAGTAAAATGTAGCAAGAAATTGATCCGCTATTACATTTGTGTGTGTGTGTGTGTGTGTGTGTGATTGGCCACCTAATATCAGGGAACAATGTTTTAATTTCCCACCATACTTGTTTAAGAGAAACAATTTATTGTAAAAGCTATGCAAGAATGAAATCTATATAAATTCAGTTACTTTACACTGCAGCACTGAACAGGTCTGAACTGAGTAGCTGATGCCTCCCGGTTAATGGAGTAGTAACTGTGTGTTATGGTACATACTTTTCCACTGGCCTGTGATGGCTTTTCTAACCTTTTACATGTGGCATTTGACTCTTTCATCTAGAATGTGTCACCTTCGGATGTATATTAACAACCCTGTCTAACACCACATGATCTTTTCTCGAACCGGGACAAGCGTATGGCATCTTCTGTTCTCCGTAACATTTAATTCATCTCTCATCTCTTGTAGGGCTGGACAGAGGCATTACTAACCCATAACATTTCGTCTTAGTTTGGGTAAGTTTCAAATACTCACTAGATTTAATGTACAATATGCTGGATGGTTTTGTGTGGATATTCTCTGGACAATTTGTGTGTGTGTATATGTATATATATATAATCAAAGTTTATTTGTCACATGCATATTTATACACAGTACAACCGGCAGTGAAATGCTTTATAACTACTCCATCCCAACACTCGAAATTACGTTTAACAAGCTAAAAAATAGATTTTTGATAGTTGAAAAAAACAAAACAACAATTGTAAACTAAGTACATCTGTAAAAGTGAGATTAGTTGAGACAGAACATGAGGAGTTTGTTTGTACATTTTAAACATACTTGGCCTGGTAAAAGCATGTTGTGACACTGCAGTGAAAGGCATGTTTTCGCTTGACAGATCCTCATGAATTGCTAAGTTATAAAAGTAATATAAAAGAACATGACTAGCCTGCAGATAGCTATGGTTAAACAATTACTAAATGTCACTGCCTGAGTCGACCAATTTTTTGTACTTGAACAGAATTGAAAAGAAAGTGAACTCCCCACAGTCATGTTGCAAATACCGGTACCTTTCATGAATGTGAAATCAGTAACAGAAACAAACAGAAGGGGAACTGACATCGAAATTATACTCGTGTTTTTGGAGATGGTTTTAATCAAAGGTAGAAAACATTTGGTCTCTTTCACCAATTAAATTTGCTTTCTGTAATGTGTTTAAAGTTTATATTTTGGACTGATTTACATGATACGTATGTATTTACACCAATAACCCAGACCGGCCAAGATAATACACTTGCATAATAATAACGCTTACATCAAGATGTGGAATGTAGATGTAATTGGGATATTGAGTAAAGCTGAATCAAAGAAAAAGTTCAAGCATTAATAGCTTATGCTTCCGGCCAATATAGGAAAATTCAGTCTTTCTTCACTGCGTTTGTTCTTTCTGACTTCCTTCCAGAATTGCAAAACCACATTGACCAGCTACCTCTATCACATGCCCATAAATACGTCATTTACATCAACACACACACCTATCAGGATTTTATGAAATAAGCATCAAGCTTCATAAAGTTCTGTGGTTAGACAAGTATAGACAAAAGGAAACAAGGAGAAGTGAAGCAGAATAAGGTTGGTAATTATATTTACTTTTTAATTTCAGTTGTTTTTGACTAAACAAGTGACAACATATTTTTGAACTCCCTCAAAACTATATATAAACTATCAATCTATTAATATGATACATACTGGAGATGAATCAGAGATACTAAATTGTTTTATAGAAACCTAAAAAGCATAAATCTATGTGTTGTAAATAAAGAGAACTGATCGATTGTGGCGGCCCCTAAGAAGAGCAAATGGAATAAAGAAAACAAAATTATATATACAGGAAAATACAAAATAAATACGCTTTAATGTAATAAATACATAACTACCACTGCTTTATAATCATTATTGATCAATGTGTGTATCAGTCGGTGTGTATATTAATCTGCTAAATAAATAAAGATTTACTTACTTAATCACTTACATGTGGGATCAGCAAAAAGTCATAAGAGGTCTATAACTACAGTTTACATTTAATAAAAGTGTACATATGTAGACGAATATTGTGATATGATGGGCGTTATTATTTGATAATTTTATGGGCGGTACAATGAGTATTTGAGTTAATCCAGTTTAAAGTCTTCGCTGTTATTTAGTGTTAAAAAGTCTGGTATAATGTGTTCAGGAAAATGTTTGCATATAAAATTATTGGAACTTACACCCCCGTTCACTTCATTCCATCAATTTTCTACCATTAACCACATCACAGAGGCCATAACTGAACATCCATCCTCCTTAAGAACAGATGGATTTATCCTTATACGTATTTGAGTGATTAAAATATTGATGTACTCTTTACCCCTCCTTGTCTCTGACATCCAACAAGCAATAAAGCAGAAACTGGAAGCATATTAGAAGTTCTAGAATTAGTTAGTTATTATTATTAGTTCTAGAAAAAAAAGTAAGAAGTAAGGGAATTATAGAAAAGAAGAAAATAGTAAGAGTCGACTTGTATTCAAGTTACTGATTGTATGTGTGTGGTAATTGTTCCTGCCTTTATTAAATAATCACACATGCTGAGAAAGTTACTTCTGAAACTCTAATTCAATTTTTCTTGTGTAATTAAACAAAGTCCCTGCTATGTGTTTAGCTTCTACTAAACATCTTCAGTGTTCAGAATGTTCCAATAATGTAAAATGCTAAACTGTGTAATGAATCTTTTTTTCTGTTCCAGCACGATGATGTTAAACAACACGGAACTTGCCAATGATTCATTTGCAATAACTCATGGCAATGACTCCTTTTCCTGTGCCTCGCCTTCTGTTGAAGGCTACCGTTACTTCGGTGTTCTGTGGGGATCCATCGTGACTATTGTAGGAACAATAGGCAATATTTTGACCGTTCTCGCTTTTGCCACAGATGTCCGACTAAGAACTCGCTTTAATGTCCTAATTGTAAACCTGGCTCTGGCTGATATCCTATACTGCACTATTCTTCAACCGGTCAGCGTGGACTCCTACCTGCATCTCCGATGGAGGGGCGGCGCAACCTGGTGTCAGATGTTTGGACTTCTCCTTTTCCTGTCGAACAGCGTGTCCATACTCACACTGAGTCTGATCGCAGCAAGCCGCTACCTGGTCGTTGCTCATCGCACATCTCGTGTGGCCCGTCTCTTGCTGTCTCACCAGGGTGTCGCGATACTTCTCATCAGCTCCTGGGCCCTGGGCCTGGCCAGTTTCGCCCCCCTTTGGAATGTCTATGTGTTTGCACCACAGGTCTGCACCTGTAGCTTCCACCGCATTAAAGGCCGTCCATACACCACTGTGCTCCTGTTCATTTACTTTATCCTTGGGTTAGGCTTTGTGGGACTTTTCTACCTGCTCATCTACAGGAAAGTGCGAGTGGCTTCCAAGGCGCTGATCAAGTACAGGCCGAGTCGGCGCTCATCAAAACGCAAGCAGGTCGAGGCCGAAGGCACGGACGGGGATGACAGTGGAATTGTAATCGGCACGGCCGCAACTCAGAGCACTGAAGCTAGTGACCAAGCACCAGAGATAAACATCAGCGAGACCAGTGTAAACGACTCCACCAATACCACAGGCACGCCTCAGTTGACCAAGTTCAAATTTAAGGAGGCATCAGATGGAGCCAGGGATGCTCCCAAAATCCCAACACCCGCTTTAAGTAAATCTTCAAAACCAGCCTCCAACTCAGGCGAAGACAACGAGTTTAAACGTGTGACCCGGATGTGTTTCACAGTATTCCTTTGTTTTGTAGGGTGCTTTGTACCTTTTCTGCTCCTGAACATTGCAGACAAGAAAAATCGTGCACCCCAGATTGTCCATATGTTCTGTGCTAATCTCACATGGCTTAACAGTTGCATTAACCCCTTACTGTATGCAGCAATGAACCGCCAATTCAGCCAGGCTTACCAAGACCTGCTGTCTAAAGCTTTATGGCCAGTAACACATTTGTGGCAAAGAAAACGTTAACTGGACTGTAATGAACGCAGCAAAGTTATACAGCAAGTCTCACCAGGTTTTCTAACTGGAAAGAAGCAAACGGCATTTACAAAGCTTTATCCACAAATCCACCAAGAAATACCTCTTGTATTTTGTACAGCATAGTGCAGCTTACACATAAAATTTCTTTTACAAATAATAAACATATTATGAATGAATTCCCAACAGTTAGAGTGAAGTTAATAGATAAAACACACTAGCACAAAATTAGTTTGTTAAAGTTGGTGAATTTATGTCCATGCTGGCTGATTCTTGCTGCCTGTGCAGAGTTGAGAATTAATACTGACCAGGATGTGGCTCTCCGTGCACACGGCTGATCTGCACATGCATTCACCTCATGCAGAACACACGGCGGTTGGTGGGCATCAGTTGCAAAGCTTCCTCAGTCAGCGGTCGAGGGTTGTATTGAGGTGAAGCATTAAACAATCAGGGTATTTAAATATGACTAGATTAGGGAAATAGAAAATGTATGTTCTTCTGGACAAGTATATCAGATGACTCTTATTTGCTCAGGAATATTAAACGAGTTAATGACAAGTAAATTTTTAAAGAACGTTCAGTCCTTTTGTTTTCATTAATACTAAAATAAGCATGTATGGCATTTTTTACATGTTGGTTTGGAAATATGTATGTTATGTTTTATAATAAAATAAAATACCTCTGATGTAGACAGACACGTGTTAAGTGAGGAGTTTAAAATAAGCTAAGAACTAAAAAGGAATAAAACATATGCATTTATTACACACACACATACACACACACACACACTCTCTCTCTTCATATATATATAATAAGAATTAGTAAATGCAAGACAATGTGGTATATAGTTTACACAAAAATATAAATACACTAATGAAATTATCTAAACAGGTAGATTCAGAGATTTTTTTTTACAGAGGAAAGGAAAAACACATTGAAGATAAACTTAAGTTCAACTTTTTGTTCTTAAACAAGTAGCACATTCCAATCATGATTATTACCAAAAGTACTGGGTTAAAAAAATAACATACAGAATAAATAATTAATTTCTGTTTTTATCTTCCACATAATCCTGCTTATAATCAATAGACAACTTTCAGACCATCAGGACTCAGGATACGAAAAAAAGTGCAGGGACATTTGGCCCTAAAACTGGGTCAATCATTTCATACATTCATATCAATTCTTCAGATTATACTGGTGTAATAAAGATGATGGCAAGACTGTGGTGTCTGACCTTTAAACCATTGCACAAGAGTGAATATTATGTTTTTAAATATGACATTTTAAAGCTTTAGAAGCTTTGCTCAAATGATTTTAACATAAAACTGTATAACCGTGTTAAACCATCGCAGAATTGGGCGAAGGAGATTACAACTAATAAAAACAATGTGCATAACCTATTGTATAGAATTTCAACTAAATAAATTGGAGTACGATTAATGTACATAAACAATTAAGTTATTTTGATAAAGTGATGTAATTTTGACATGTTCACTTCTTTTGTTACTTTCTACATAATTCATCAATGTGCATTTAAATAACTGAATGGGGGCCCAGCTTTAAATTAAAGGAGGCCCCAGGAAGAGGAATTAATTGAGTAATCAATTTAAATGCGTGGGATTTAATATTGATATTTTTAAAACTAGGTAAATTCTCCCAGTGAGGGCTCAGATTTAGTTGTGTAGTTCACTTGTGTATTTGTAAGCGTAAATGATGTAATGAGGTATTTAGAGAAATACTAAGCCGTTTTCCATTAGCATGCTGCAGTAAACTAGGCTGTATCTTTATTTAGATGTAGGAAGTGGTCAGAGGGCCAAGGTGTAGGAATCACAAGAAGAATTCACTTCATCTGTAACAAGCTGCTTATTTAGAGCAAGAGTGCCCATCGTGGCTTGAAATCTACTGGTCGATGTGATACACATTTTAATGTTGACCTCATGACACCCATGACTCTCCAGCAGGGTAAAAATGGAAAAAGCTAATTGAGAAAACTGTGGCCACAATTCATGTTAAATATGTGAACTTGTTTGAATGTGGAAAGATTGACCAGCAGTGCGCTGGAATGGAGATCATGGGCAATGTATTAACTACCCCGCCCCCCAGCAATCCACAGGTATGTCCACAAATATTATAAAAGTAAAATATAAAAAGAAAGTGCAGCATGAACTATATAGAAGTGCAACAACAGTATACTACTAGGGCGGTATAGCAAGATTCTGAACTCTTCAGAGTTGGCTGTGTGCCACCTAGTGTGCATACATGCCAGTGCCTGGAGCAGATACGTTTATGCAAGGACAGAAAACTGATCTATATTGGTGAAGTATTTAAACAAGACGGAAGAATCATGATTAACAGATAAAGAGGTTGTTTGCCAGCAGAAATAAACCCTCCTCAACTACAGACAAGGATCCTCAAACACTGAAACATAAACTGAAATGCATAAATGAAATAGAATGAAATCAGTTAGATATTTATAAATTATCGCTAAATTAGTTGATAGTCTATTAAGTTGTGTCTAGTCTTGCAACTCTCGTAACGAGAATTCACAAGTAAATGGAAAAGCATATAGGACAACTCTAAGGAAGAAAAGTCAAGGTCATAGGATACAGATTCTAATCCAGAGCTTAATTCATCCCAGCCAGGAGATCTGGATCGGTAAGAAACTCGGACAGTGTAGGACAATTAGCTTCTGGAGAAAGTGCCTCTGGAAGACACATCAGCAAGTCGAAACCTTTTAGTGAAGTATCGCTATAAATATCAAAATTATCTAAAATAATGTTTGGCTGAACAAAATCATCTGAAACACAATTGAGAGCATTTTCGATATCATCATCGGTATAACTAGAGATCATAGGTGAGCTTCCTTGTGTTAACAGATCTTCATTCAAATCCGGCGGAGGGTCTGCAAAAGAGGGAAAGAGAAAGAGAGAGAGACAAAGATGGGGGGGGATTTATTTTAAGTAGGAACATGTAAATGACCGATATACACTGGTCAGCTACAGCATTAAAACTCTTTCCAGGTGAAGTGAATCACGATGGCTCTTCAGGAAGGTTGCACACTTAAAACATCACATTAAAAACTTCTTCACCTTAAAACAGGGATTTCAAACGCATCCCCAAAAGGTTGGTGTGGCTGCCGGATTTTATTCCAATTATTTAGATGGGAACACGCCTGATTTTACTGGTTTAATGAGCTTGTCTCAGTTAGACAGATCATTTGACTTCCACACTGCCCTTTATGGATTGAGTTAGACACCCATGCCTTAAAACATAATTGATTGTCTGAATCGGATGGCACAAAATCCTAAATATAAGATCTCTTAGAAACAATTAATTACTACTAATCCCACCATCATGGTCCATCCAAATCACATTTTAAAGGCACTGTCAAACAGATATATGCAGCAGGAAATTAGTGAGTGATCGGTTGTCGATGTGTTAGCAGCGAGAAAAATGGGCAAGTATAATTATCTCTGTGTGGAAAATGTTTATGGTGCGTGATGCTGAACATGCCGGTTACTGGTTTGCACATATATGTGGTTTGCACATGCTGGTTACTGGTTTGCACATATTTGTATAAACAAATGATGTTGATATTAAAACGTATGTAGCAGTATGTAATCATTGTTCACCAAATGACTACCGAACAAATCAGACCCATGAAGACAACGGGAAATAGAAAAGACTCTTAAATCATGCAAGATGATTAGTAAAAGTACTAAACAAAGTTATGTGTGATTCCCAGGGTCAAACCGAATGAAGGTTTAAGGAGAGTAATGGAAGGTTGAATTAAAATGAAATGTACAGACACAGACGTGACCCAACTAAACAATGATTGTTAATGTAACTATGAGGCTTGACTCACCAGTGGGCTGAGCACACAGATCAGAGACAGGCCCATCAGGCGCGCTAGTAGACCCATTCCTGTTGCAACAACAATGGGCCATTTACTGAGCCACTAACACTTTCAGAATCACCTTAAGTTAAACAACTACAATTTAAACAAATTACAAAAATACTGAGGCCATTTCCAGCATAAATTTAAAACACTTGATGGAACATTTATTGACAACGGTAACCATAAGTCATTTTAAATCGTTATATTCCTTGGCGCATGGTTGCAAGAAAATAACTTACATGCAACCAACGTTTCTGCTATCACACTGTGCATTGAGTCAGACAGAAGTTTAGTGGACATGTGCCTTCACAAACTTATTTATTCAGTCCCATAAAAGAAGCATTACAGGATGCTTATTAAAAAAGTTTTGAGTAGTGTTTATAGTAGTTAATTATTTTAGCACTACTTTTAACCTTGAATACTTTACAGTGGTAGTCTAATGGGTAAAGCTTTGGGTTACCATCCAGACATTGGCTGTTTAAATCCAGGCTCTGCAATGCCGCTTCTATTGGGTCCTTGCACAAGGCCCTTAAACTTCGCTACTCCTCTCTGACCCTGCACTCTAACCCAGCTTCCAAACAAAACGTTTCGTTTGTCCTATACATTTGGTTATGAATGAATGACAAATAAAGCATTATTATTATTATTATTATTATATAAAGTAGTATTATTATTCTACATTAATCATGGATGAATTAATCAGATTTTTTTGCATTCAGAGTCAAACATAAGTGGGGCGCTATAACACATTATTAGGAAGCACATTGATAGGTCAGAGCTGTTACGGAACAGTATGCCATGCTGGTTCATATGTAGTGAAAATAAACTTCTGCACTTATAGTAGCGAACGAAATACATTTATTGTGCCCACTAGAGGGCGCCCAGCCACCCAGTAGCAGAAAAGGTATAAACTTTATGCATGTAAAAATATATCTATTTGTGCTGTTCTGTATTCTTAAAGAGGTTAATTTAAACATAGATTAAAACACTTAAATGAATGACTGATAATTGTTTATTATTAAACTTTTAGTAAAATATTGAGAACATACCAATCTGTTTAACTCTGTGTACCAGCATTTCATTCCCAACCATAGTCTAGACCAGGGGTCACCAACGTGGTGCCCGGGGGACCTCATTAGTCGCCTGCGGGCCTGCTCTAAAAATAGCTCATCAAAGAAATTAAATTTTGTATATTAATATTTATTTGTTTCCTACCTTGTTACATTTATAGTTGATTATTTATGAAAAATAATTGTGAGAAATCATTGACATGATCAGCATCTTCACATAGATGAATATCATCATTATTAATAGTAACATGT
>JAOTRQ010044004.1:0-17141 GCA_028565875.1 Hoplisoma paleatum
AGGGCGCCCCCGGCACCGCCCGCCTCATACCAAAGTTCTGGAAGCAACGCCTTGCGCCATCTAGCGACAATTGCCGTAAGCTTTGAGCCCAGTATCCACCACACCAGCCCAAAGAGAAAAAAATACTAGATCAAGTTTTATTCTCTCAATTTTATATATTTTTTTCTGAATCCCTCTCAAAATTAAGGGTGCGGCTTTGATTCGGGTGCGCCTTATACTCAGGCCAATACGGTATTTGCAATTTATTTGCTTTTTTACTTCGTACTACTGAATCATTTCATAGCATATTTTGGTCCTTTTTGTTTGAATTCACTTTATTAGTTATTTTTTTATCTTAGTCATTGTTCTCTTTCTTTTTGCTGTATTTTATTGTACAGCACTTTGTTCAATGGTTGTTGTTTTGTAATGTGCTTTATAAATAAAACTTAAATAAATAAATTGACTTGGACAAAGGCATTAACGCTACTTCCCTTTCGGTTACGTATGTATATTGGCTCAGTTCGGTTCAGTGTGCGTAGCATCCATCATTTCACACTGTACTTTTGAGTTGTTAGAAGTGCAACATCCTGGTACTTTTAGTGCACTGAGATTTATTGTTTCCAGGACGCACTAAAACAAGAGCGGTTTTTTTAAAGCTGGTGGGAATGGGAATGTTTGCGGTTTGGTTCTGCATTACCTGATGTACACAACACTGTATATGTTTTCTTCTATGCAGTTATAGACATAGATTTATGGAAAGTGGACACCATACATGGAACATGTACGTAACATGTTTCTTGCGCTTCTTTTTCCTCAAGGGCTTGCATTTATCTGTAGTTACGTGTGTAAACAAGCTAGGCTGATGCTCTGCTTTAAGTCAAGTCAACGTTATTTATACAGCACTTTTTACAATAGACATTGTCTCGAAGCAACTTTACAAATTACAGGACGAACAGATACAGAAACCCCCTGTTGAGTAAGCCGAGGGCGACTGTGGCAAGGAAAAACTCCCTGAAAATTACAGGCAGAAACCTTGAGAGGAACCAGACTCAACAGGGCTCCCATCCTTCTTGGGTAATAAAATGACAGGACAACATTTTACTAGTCAGATCAAACAAACAAATGGACTCCAGCTTTCATGTTATCAAACTACGTTGATAAATATAGCCACACTGGAATTGGTAGGACGCTTCAGAAAACTGTTTTCACGTAAACACAGACAACCGTGACTAAAATGCATAAAAGCCATACATCATACACATGAAGCAGATAGTTCTAGAGAAGTATAGGGGTGCATAAGTGCCCATGACCTATGTTTCATTGATACAGGGATGTACCAGTTGATACAGGGAGCCCTCAATTGCTTTGTACGGAATGGACAGGAACGGTGTAGGCTAGTGGGTAGAGTGTTGAGCTGTGAACCCAAAGGTTGGGGGTTCAAATCCAGGCTCTGCTACACGGCCATTGCTGGGTCCTTGAGCGAGACCCTTAACCCTGTCTGCTTCTTCCAAAATTTGGAACGTAGTCTTTGCATAGCCATAGCTTTGTTGTCAAGTCCCACCGATGCTCGTTTGCTGTTGTTTGGCCCTTGAGGAAGGTTTATTTGTTTGTTATTATTACTTTGGTGACATTCACGGTGCTAAACTACACAATATTTATCAATGCACAATGTTATATCAAACCCAGGATGCCCTGAGGCCCTGATGACCATTACTTTACTATACTATTATTTTTTTAAACTATAGGCCTCTTGTATTGTTCAAACTGATGCAGGGTTGACATCTCTTGTCACGGTTGCCAATGAATTGTAGCAATATACAAGCGTGCGGGGAGCTTAAAGGCTAGAAACTAGCAAGTGGCGCTAAAGCTGTGCATGCACGTGACTCATTCGGGGTTCTGTCCTGTCTTTCCTGCCAGGCCTTGTGTTCAGTGAGCGCTACCAAAGCCGGATACTCAACCAAAGGCCGTATTAGCACAGGTCAGTACCCAATGCATTGCCCAATTCTAGCTACTGACCTACATGTAGCCGTGGAGACCATGCAGATTTTTTTTTATTTTGGCAGGGGTGGAGCAGCGTGAGAAGTCTGAGCCAAATCTCGGCTCGGTCGTGTCACATGGCATGGCATGGGTGAAGCCTGATGCCAATGTGGAGAGGCTTTGTCACTGAGGCTGGAGAGGAAAATACGAGTGATGAGTGGCGGTCGGAAATATTAACATAAGATTGCCTGGGGGAACATTTTAAAAAGCGCCTTATTTGTGAACTGGGTATGACCAAACTGGGACTGGTGATTGGTCCATTTGTGTTTTTTTTACTGACACCGTGGTAGCCCTCGTTGGTAGAGCTTTGGGTTACCAACTTGAAGGTTGTGATTTCAAATCTCTATACATCTACCGGTGCCTAAACAAGATTAGAGCCTTAATCCTCATCCTGCCCATCGATACAAGCTTCTAACTCAACTAGGAAGTCCAGATGAGGACGTATTCGTACAGTGTTGCTTTATTTTTGGTGTTTATTTGACAGAGAAAGTCAGACCATGTAGTGTTTGGTCAGGTGTGTGTGTGTGTGTGTAGGTTTGTGCTTACTATGTATTACAGACTGGGTGGTCTTTACTGCTGATCATCTTGTCGGGTCAGGACGGGGTTGCCTGTGACTGCTGGCGTGAGGTTAGGGACCAGGGCAACGTATCATCACCTACCCCTCAGGCTGTGTCTCGTACGGTTCGAGAAATAGCTCGGACCGAGAAACACACATGGTCATCACGGTGAACGGCTGAAAATCCACCTAAAGTGATCCACCGTCATGGAAAACTCTCATTTCTGATTGGCTGGTAGACGTGTGCCGGTTTTGTGATGACTACGATACAAGATATGGCTGAATTAAGACGAGGGACCGTCTCAAAACGACATGAGCTCCCTAGGAAGGTGGGATCCTTCTGGAAACTCAAGGGAAATAATTCTTAGAAGGTACCGGACTAGGAATCAGAAAGTTACGGAGTAGGTTGTCAGATCTTTCTCCAACCTGTATCGCTACGGGGATCTTGTATATCTACAGGTCAATATATAATATATAAAATATAATAAACATAGTGTGTTGATAGTGTGTATAATAAACATAGTGTGTGTTAGGGACAGTGTAGCCTAGTGGGTAGAGCGTTGGGCTGTGAACCCAAACATTGGGTATTCAAGTCCAGGCTCTGGTACATGGCCACTGTTGGGTCCTTGAGCAAGACCCTTAACCCTGTCTGCTTGGCTGACCCTGCGCTGACCTCTGACCCCAACTTCCAGACAAGTTGGGATATGCGAAGAGAAACATTTCGTTGTACTGTACATCTGTATATGTGTAATGACAAATAAAATTTTAATTTAAGTACAATATCTTTCTTTGCATATTCAAACTTGTATGGAAGTCGGGGTCAGAATATGAGTAGACTTGGCGCCTTGGTGACTTGGAGCAGACAGGGTTTTGGGTCTTGCTTAAGTTTCTTAGTTAATGAGTTGTAGTAATTAGTAATATATTAGTCAAATCAGTCTACTAAAAATAAATAAATTCTGGAAACATTGATAGGAAAGAGGATATTGCAACAGGGACACCTTGTGGCAATCCCAGAAACAAGGAACTACTATCTAAAAGAAAATAATGAATAAAAGAAATGTCTAGTGTTAGCATACTGTTACGCAAGGCCATTGTTTGTCTTTATCAGTCAATTTCAGATATTATCGTAGAAAACACTCTCATGTCAACACTTCATGGTTTTCTTCTGTTCCGTTTGGCTTGTGTCTGTCAATAGGCCCAGCAAAACAGACCGGTCTTATATAAAGCTGGAGAATGCAGGTAAAGTCACAAAATGGCTTCTTTTTATTTCATTTTCATTAAGTATCTAGTCCATATGTTGACCTAAAATGGGACTAGAATATATTTGAATTGCTTGGCTACTGATTTCTGCACAGTGCCTCAAATGCAAATGTTTTGTGACCGAGGTGTCCCAGATGAACCGATAGGATGTGTGGGTGCACAGTGTTGACCTTTCATGATGTGCTAAACATCCTGTATTTATATACAAATGGTCGAAACTGAGAACCACCACACTAAAGTGAGTAGGCGTGCAGGAGCAACGTTCTAACGTTCTCGCTTCATGTATTTCATTTTTGATCCCAACTTAAAGATGCTGAGCGTGGCTGTGAAGATGCTGCAGCAAGAGATCCCATGGATGAGCTCTGGAATTCTGAGGTGCTTTCAGTTCTGCAGATGTTTGAAACTGATGCACCAGGTTAATGTCCTCTTCTTCCTTTATCTTCCTTTGTGGCTGGATGTACAGTACAGTACCTTTTACTAATTTAAACACATTCTCTCATTCAGTTGTTTCTCTAGACTCTTTACAAAGGAACCCATAACATGAACTTTGAAGCAACACATATGGAATAATGAAATGGTGCATAAGTTATTCAAGGGTCGATAAGGTGATAGACACATGTTAGGTTATTTAATTTCATGCAAGTTGAAAAGGAATTTGTTTAAGTGAGTGAAGGCTTTGGAATTTACAAGTGAGTAAATTACTAATGAGTCAGTGAGTGAGTGAAGGCTTTGGCATTTATATATAGCGAGTATTATTGCATAATTGGCACATAATATCCTGCATTACCAGCTGCTATTCATATCCCATGTGACTACTGAACATTGTTTTGATGACCCCAACGTGACCCTGGTGGGGTGTTGCATTCGATGGTGGTATTAAATGAACCATTAAATGTAGGCGAGTGTAAAGCAGATTTTCCAAGGACATGATAGGGAATGATGGATCCAAGTTTCAGTTTGGTAAGTATTTATATAAATGTGTATATATACATATATGGGAAGAATAGATGGCTGGGTTTCCAGAACATTTCTCACTTGGACCCATAGGACAGACCACTGAATACCGATACCATTACCCTGCCCAGTAGAAGCTCAGAAAAGCTCTCACTGTGTTGTTGGGTGTTCTGTTCCACTCAGGCTTGGTGGGGTGTCTTTGGGACCCAGAACTACAGGACTGATCAGAGAGAAACACCAATTTTGTGACTGATTCTTTATGAACAAGGGTGGATAATAGGACCAGATAAGTTCATTTGAGAAAGTTCCCATAGAAGAATTCATGTGCCTTGTCTTGCCAGTCACCGCAGTACCTTCTGATGTACTGATTCAGCTTTTCCATTTGGCCTCCAGTTATAACTGGAGCTCAGACCTATTTTTATCTCCAACCATGCCATACACATGAGGGAATTTGTGCTCCACGGTTCACCAAAAACTCCAAAATGAGAAGTGCCGTAAATTAGAACCTGGTATCACTGCAGGAAGATTCACATCAAAAATGTATAGTACTATAAAACAAGGAAATAAAATAATAATCATCTGCCTTGTTTTTATTACAAATTAATTTTTAGCTTCTCTGAACTATTTGTGCTGTGTATAATGTAATAAAATCACAATCCGTTGGCTGTGGGTTTTAGTCAAATGTTCCAGAGAAGATGGCGTGCAAGTGCAAAGAGAAAGAAAAACACTCAGACACTCAGTTTCAACCAACAGAAGAAGAAAACAGATCTGTAATGGGTTTGGCTTGGTCACCAACTTTCTAAGGGAGCACAGGCAGCGGAGAAAGAACCATGAAATAAAATCTGATGGCAGTAAATATTTAAACACATTTAAAATTGAATGCAAATTCATCCGAAAGATTAATATCAAATATTTATTACGTCCAAGTGCCTCTTGGCTTATGCATAATGGAGCAGTGAGAGAGGCACATAATCAGTAGACATGGTAAAACCAACCAGTCTGGATATTAGGACGATGTTTTATATTATTTATGTACTACAGTAGACCCTTGAATTATGAATTTAATTGGTTCCAAGTGGTTCTTCTTAAGACATAATGCTTGTATGTTAAATCTATTTTTCTAATAAGAAATAATGTAAATATAAAAAAATGCATGCCATACCTCAGAATCTTTACTGTAACATTTTTAATTTCTTAAACTGTCTTATATATTATATATTAGTATATATTTTTTTAAATCTTAATTTTTAAATGATAGACCATTCTTGTAATGAATAATAAAAAACAACAATACAGAGAAGTACTGTACAGAAACACACACACAATAATGACATGTTATATCGCTTTATATCATTTAGAAGGTTTTCACAATTTTTCTTTTACACACTTACGCATTTAACCCAATCAGTGTAGTGAAACAATCATTTTCCCACACTAGGAGGCAACCAGTGATCACACCTGCCATTGGGCAACCCTAGCCACAACGCCTGGGGAGCAGTTCTGGATTAGGTGTCATGCTCAAGGGCACTTTAGTTGTGAGCGTGACCGGCAACCTTCCAATCACAAGCCTAACCACTCTAACCACCCGATTCTTTAATCATTGTCTTACCCAAATGTATGTATGTGGTTACTCGTTTTAGTCATTTCCAACACTTGGGTCACTCTGTGGACCGCTACTGATCCCCAGAGTTACTCATCAATAATTGTTACGGAGCAGGTTGCCAGGTCTTTCTCCAACCCTGTATCGCTACAGGGACCTTGTGAAACTACAAGACAATTTTACCCATTTCTGATCAACCTAGTGCACATTTTTGGATTTTGGGAGGAAACCGGAGTACCCGGAGGAAACCTACGCTGACACGGGGAGAACGTGCAAACTCCATACAGAAAGCCCCCGGTCCTACCCGCCCTTTCGCTAATTCTTCTGTTAGGCTATTTTGATATTGAATTTTACAAAATATAAAGAAATCACTGGGAAAAGCACTGTCCACTGTCATCACTGTTATATACCTGGATGTTTATCATCATAGTGAGCTTAGTGAGTCTGTCTTAGTTTGCATGTTTTCCCTTTATCTGTGTGGGTTTACTCCGGGTACTCCAGTATCGTCCCACAGTCCCCAACACATCCAGGTAAAGCAAAATTGAAGAGACCAAATTGTCCATGACTGTGTTTGATGTGACTTGTGTATCATATAAAACTTGTGTGATGAACAACCATTTTCTTTCTTGGATAGAAGCTGTGGTTCAAAACATGATGTTAAAATGCTCAATAAATAAAATAAATATCTGTGTAACATGACAGAGCTGGGATTCCACTTTGAAATTGGCTTTACATAACACATCTGTTTTTATATGACCGTGTAATTTTTGACTGTCACTGCCTTTACCAATACTATTTAAAAATTGTTTGGTTAATTAAACAAACCAATAAATGAAAGAGCTGTTTATGCTTAAAGCCTTCTTGTGTCACTTTATCAGACAAAATACAGTGTGTATAAAGATTTAATTCATTTCATGTTGTTTGTGTGCTCAGATTGAAACATTAGTGGGTGTTGCAATGTGGGAGAAATGTCTGTAAAATGTCAGCAGATCTATTTAGACCGAAACTGAAACATGCCAAATATATTCACAAGGTGCATCAAGAGATGTTTATTGTACCATTTTTGTACCACAATTATACAAATACAATGCAAGTCTTTTTTTAATGTCTTAACTGTTACACACTGATACACTCATAAGACATGTCCAAAAAACACACTATAATTTTCAAAAACCTTTAACCACTGTTTAGTCAGCTGCATTAGTGGCAATTCTAATAGGACGTAGTTCAGCTACTTGGGTCAGATCTGTCAAGTGTACCAGTGTATGAAGGCAATACAATGTGTGTATTGAAAACAAATTAAATACGCTTGTACACGCTTCCAGTTCTGGCTTCTAGGTGCGTTGCTTATAGGCACTTCCGTCATGACTTGTCAACCGGTCACAAGCTTAGGTTTCTAACCACCAGGCCACAGCTGCCCCAATTGTTCCATGATCGTCCTTTTCTTTCCTCATTCAAATCTAAATGGATATCCTAATCATTATTTTTGAGCACTCTTGAGTTCTTGAAAGGCACTATATGAATTTAAATTATTACTATTAGTAGTAATATACATTATAATTACCGGTATATATGCATGTACATAGACTAGTTGTCCGGCCTATTTGTCATGAATTACAGAAATATTAGGTCTTTCCAAAGCATGCTTTAAGACAACATGGCACATTGTTTTCAAGGATAATGTAAAATGTTACCACTTGTTATGGGCAAAAACTCTGTTTGTGTGTTATTATTTGTTTTTGTAATTTGTGTGAATAATTGTTTTATATATATTGTTTCTATATACCTGGTATAACGACAGTAAAGATCTGATTCTGATTCTGAACATGCAGGAGATGCTGAATCAAAGGAGAGTCTTCAGTCTCTGTGTGATGCCTGTGAACGTCTCCATAACATTCTGTCAGAGAAAGGCATGTTGGGAAGGCGTTTTAAGAAGCGGTCTTCCATTCTACGAGCTCTCTTCAGGCTGATAGATTTGGGATCAGACCAGCTCAACCTAACTCTGGCCAAACTCGTCCTGGCAGTAAGATATAGTGTTAATACTTGCAACAAAATGCTTGTTCACTAATCAATAGTAGTAACAGTAGTTAACCACAGCTACACTCATGCCCTCATACCTAGGAGTCGATTGAAGTGACCAGTTGAGCAGTTGACCCTTTTGTGCTTGTTTTGACCTCTGAACTGCATTGAACTGCAACCCATTCTGCATTGGTCTTGCAAACATCTTTTTAAAAAGTGATTGCGTTGTTGCCTCATTGCAAGGTAGAGTACTTTCTGTATGAAGATTGCTTTCTCGCCACATATGCTTGGGTTTACTCCAGGTGCTCTGGTTCCCTCCAACAGTCCAATAACATGCAAGTTCATTAAAGTCCATGAGTGGGTTTGATATAATCTTGTGAGTTGATTAGTCTTGTGTAATGAGTAACAATTTCCTAGTGGGTCAGTTTAAAGTTTCTATACCAGATTTTAATGCCTGATTGGGGGGAAACGAGCATTTTGGTTTTACCTTCTTGATTGGTAGCTAGCTGAGGGGAACCATCAGGGCTTTGTGATAAGATATTCTGAGATATTCTATTCCAATATTATAATAAGTTAAACTTATTGTGACCTTCTCTGAACATTTGAATGCAGATGGCCATTGATTGGCCCGAAGTGTCACATCAGACTTTGAAACGGTTTTCATAAGCATGGTCAGTCCGCTAGACGACTTGCAAGTGTATCTGACCACACCACCAGTGTCAGGCCTCAGTGCTGTTCAGTAATGAAAATTGATATCATTTGAGTAGAAAAAATGAAGGCCAACAATATTGTCGAGACGTCAAGGAGAGCGTTATGCATTAGCCACTATTTTGTTTGATGATGGTGGTGGTAAAGTTACAGTATGGGCATGTGTGTCTAGTAAATATAGAACTGCCCTACACTTTGTGAATGGTACAGTGACGAGCCCATACTACTTGTTTATCATCATTAATCCAGTGATGAAGCATGAACAACACAGGCATTGAACTCAGTTCATGGTCAAGGATCGTCAAAATTGTATCATTATAGAACAGCTGCTAGAGACCGCGGTACCTCAAATGGTCTCCAGATTTAAATTCCATTAGAAATCTCTGGGATCAGCTGAGTCGTTGTGTAGAGGCTTGTACCCTTAACCTCAATGATGTGAGGGCCGCCCTTAAAAAAAGTGGGATGCCGTGGCTCAGACAATAAATCAACTAGTGAACATGATGAGATGTTGTCAAGCTGCAATGTGTTTTATTGGAATAGGCCCACTATTGTTGTTGGCTTCCTCATGTCACATTCTGTTTGTAAAATTTTTATGTTACCAATCCAGCTATAAATTCTCAGACAGGGTTGGTAAAAGTTTTTCTATACATGAAATTGACCAATCACTTATACTGCATTGGTTCCAAACATTATTTGATGTTTGCCAGTTATTTAGCTTCCTTAATCAAGGTGCCATTCCATTGCATTGCAAGGCCTTAGCAAGCAGACCTTCTCAGACATTACACCAATTGCGATGGATCTTTAATAAGTTTCCACAGATATATTGGTTGAAAACACAGCGAGGGTCTGAAATGCCTTATATTCCAGATTTAGCACCATCTGATTTTTGAAATACCTTAGTAAAAAAGCTTACTGACTATGTAGAGGGGGAAAAGTGTTGACACTTTATAAAGAACCCTCAGATCTTTGTTTGAAGACAACATCATGTGATGATTCGATCCCTGTATTCCTGCTAGTAGAAGAAATTATTTCTCTTTCTGCTGTTATTATTTAAAAAATCATACCTGGTTTATGGTTTTATTTGCATAAAACTCTGCCAAGCTAGACGCTAATGTCTGATTTGTGTCATTTCAGCTCAATGTCAGTGGCAACAACTTACTCAACATCTGCAAACTCGTTTTCAAAATAAGCCGAAGCCCGAGTAACGACATCCTGTTCCAGAACAGCTCCATTACAGGTGTACCTCTGTTACTGTGTAACTCATTTATCCCTCTATAACTCATTAACCGCCTTTCACAGTCAGCTTATTGTGTGTTTTGTGTATCAGATTCCCTGCTCTGGCATCTTCGGGGCGAGGATGTGGTGGGCAACGGAGAGACTGTTATGTACTGTATGGGCACTCTCAAGCTCCTGTCAGGAAACAGCACCCTCGCCAGGCAACTCCTGGATAAAGACTTCATTAGAGTACTGATGGAGCTTGTTCATAAGCTCATTCTCTCTACAGAGCTTGATGGTCAAACGTCAGTAAGACATGACCAACAGCATATTATAGCAGGACATATACTGGTGCAGGTAGGTTTCTTAAATATGGAAGTACCTCAATAGTCGTACCTCAATAACACAATGTCTCGTTGAACTGAACTCTTTGACCCGCCCAAGCTTTTCTTGAACACTTTGCATTATTGTGCCATTGATTCCCCAAATACCTTATTGTATTTTTATCAACTGTTTTTGCATTTGTCTTATAAACTATACTTGGGTTAGGTTTAAATTGCTAATTTTGTACCAAACCATGTATGTTCTAAGGATGAGGTGTACTTGTGGTCGTACTTTGGCGGTATAATGTATACAGAGCCAGTTTTGGGTCTGATGTAAAACAGACAGAATGCATTTTAACCTTTAAGTCAACCTTCCAGAAGAGAACCGTCTGTGGTTTGTATTGTAAACATGCTACGCTTCCCATGTTGCCCTTCGAGGGTTTGGCAGAGGAACGTGCAGTGAACCTCACCCAGACATTTCTCTGAATCTTTCATTGCAAACAAAACTGGATAAAATATGCAGTTTTTGGAAGGGTGGGACTGGCAGGGCCTAACAAAGACTGGATTGCTCGCTGCTCAGTTCCTGGGATTTTTTAGATCTGCCTGGCAGTTTGTTTCGAGTCGAAGTATTTGTTATGCAAGAAAAAGGACTGTATATATTTCTTGCTTGGATTGTATTGTCAGGTAGCGTATGGTCGGATGGTATTTTGAAAGTTAGTGAAAGTCAAAAACACATTAGCCAAAGCCACGGGCAGAAAGATTTATGCTGGTCCTTTAGAAACTTTCCATTCATTTATGTTCACAATATAAATGGAAGCAGTCAGATTTAACTACTTTACATACCAGGCTTTAATCCCAGACTGGTGAATGAGGTACATTTGTAGGATTTGATTTTAGTATCATGGCCAGTTACAGTCAGTTACGATGACAATGCTGGACCCTTTAGGCCAGGGATGTCAAATCCATCCTCAGAGTGCCAGTGTGTTTACTTCAACCAGATCAAAACCTGATTTCATTAAATTACTAGTTTATTTAGCTGGTCTTAGTTAACCAGCCGATCATGTGACCTCCTGGGTTGGTTGGAATAAAAACCAGAAGCCACACCAATCGTTTAAGGATCTGTTTTGACACCTGGCTCTAGGCCTTTAGAGTAAGCCTTGGAAAGTCAAAATAATAATAAAATAATAAATAAAATAATAAATAAAATCAGCTTGTATACCAGAACCAAGCTTGCAGAAGCTTCTGCAAAGCATAATTCCAGTGTTGTATTGCGATGGATGGATGGATGATGGCTGGATGGATAGATGGATGGGTGGATAGATGAATGGATGGATGGATGGATGAATGGGTGGATTGATGGATGAATGGATGGTTGAATGTAAAGATGGATGGATGGATGGATGGTTGGATGTATAGATGGATGGATGGGTGGTTGGATGGATAGATGGATGGATGTATGGATGGTTGGATGGATAGATAGATGGATGGTTGAATGGATAGATAGATGGATGGTTGGATGGATAAATGGATGGATGGTTAGATGGATGGATAGATGGATGGGTGGATAATTGGATGGATGGATGGTTAGATGGATGGATGGATAAATGGATGGATGGATATTGCAGTATCTACACTGTACAAACTTCCATTCGATTTTCTAATCAAAAAAAGATAGAGCTTTGTTCTACTTTCTCGGCAGCTTACAGCAACGTTACGGAACCTGGCTGACCTGCCCGAGTCCCGTTCTTCATTTCTATCCAACAATGTTTTCTCTACACTGTGTGATCTGATGGATGGTCATCGAGATGACCAAGACATCTGTCTTAACGTCGCCCGAATATTTAGGTAAGGGGCTGTTTTCTGAACTCTGAAGTCTCAGTAAAACTTTAATGATCATTTAAAAAGAAAATGCTTGGTTTCGTGCGAGCTCAGCCCAGCTCTAAGTGATTTAACAGACTCGGCTTGGAAACTAAAGACCGGAGATGGTTTTGTTTTCAGCTTGCAACACTACATATGACTGACTCCCTGTTAAGTCACTGTTTTATCTGTATTAACAGTTGCATGCTAGTTTGGACACCTCTGGCCAAACGAAATATTTACACGGAGTGCATTTTTTAACACATGTCAGAAGGGGAATGTGTTAGTCATGAGCTTGGTCACGGTTGAATGTCTGCAGCATGAGAGGTAGCGAAATGCAGCCACACTTGCAGCCCTTGAACAAGGTCTCTAAATCTGTCTGCCTGCTAGGCGGATACAGTGGCTACCCCTGTGCTCTGATCCCAGCTTGCAAACGTGATAACATATGTGGAAATTATTAATAATTGAATTGTACTGTACACTTGTATATGAATATATGAAGAATAGGGCCATGTGTCTTATCAGTAAACACATTTAAAGGTCTGACTAACGTTTTGCAAATGCACAGTAGATAGCAAAAGTCATGTGATCTGCACTCAAAAGCCATCTATCTGTACCATCTAGCCATCAACGATGACACTATTTCACCTTTCTCTACCATGCTAGCAGCACAGGTAGCATTGCACCATTCAAAACAACAGGACGAGGTGACACAACATATTAGCATCGTGCTTAAACTTTACTGGCGCTCCCAGACTTGCAAGTAACTACACTCATTCAACTTTATATAGATTAAACACTAACAACATTTTATTAACAAATGAAAGCCAGTCCATTTTTCGTCCTGCATTCGACCCCCAAACACAAAGTTGTGGTTGGCTGTATAAAACATGTCAGAACAAACACATCCATTTACTTCAGATGAATGTGAATGCCCACTGCAAGCCGGGCCCTTCCCCTACCCTACCCTACCCTGCTGTCTTAGCATATCATGTCGGTCGTCTGTATTGTATTTCCAGCAAGCTGTCTTCATACGCCGAGTGCTGCTATGTGCTAGCTGAGACTTCGGGCTGCTATCGGCTATTTTTAGCCTTGTTGAGCAAACACAGCAGGAAACAGGTGAGTCCAACCCAAACATATGCTCTGTATGCTAAACACTACCATACACACACACATAAATACACATACTTTTGATCTACAATATCATTCAGTGCAGAGTAACACATGACGATGCCCAAGCAGCCAGAACTGGAATAAAAATAGATGCCAGACGTTTATAAATGCTCGTGTGGCGTGTGTATAGTAACATTTTAGTTTGAGACACAAATGCATGGAGCAGTCGTCTCTCAGCTAATATTAGTTAGGAAATCCAAATTTTAGCTTTTTGTCTGTCCATGACTGACTAATATATACAAAAACGATTCCCCTTAACTGTCAGATGTCCTGTTTTTAAATATACTCCAGATTTTAGTATGACCACTTCTTTCTTATGGTGGGTTTATTAGGTGTTCCGGCTGATCGTGTACTCATATATACTGATCGTCTTCCCTGAGATCTCCCAGCAACACAAGCGACATGTCACATGGCTAAAATTAGTGGGCACTTCCACCTACTATCCTGACCCCCCTGATTGAGCTTCTATAGAACCATCTGGATCGTTGTGCTTCCTCTAAGCTAAGCTAAATGTGCCCTCACGCACTTACTAGCAATTGTGAGATGCACTGTATTCATCATGGCTCCAGATATCACAGATCTACCAGATGTCACAAGCCGATAACGCTGCTATGGCTAAAAACAATGCAACTGGCAGTTGTACTCAAGATGTAGCTAATTTAACCAAATTTGTGCAGTGAAACACACATATACACGGACTAGTGAACACACACTAGGGGGCGGCAGTGAACAAGTGCCCGGCGCGGTGGACCGACGTAACCACGGATTAACCAGGAGTAGTTAGGGATTTTATGGCTTGCTTAAAGCCACATCAGTCATGACCTGTTGACTCTCGGAATCGAACCTGTAACCTTCCGCTCTCTAACCACCCGCCACGATTGCCTCTACTCTGCCACCCAAGCTTGTTTATAAGTAATAAGCATTCATCAAACCCGTTATGTAATGCGGTTGAATCACTTTCCATTAAGAAACATTCTAAACATGATCCAGGATTCTGAGAATCATAAACACACCCACAGCATTTATATTGGAGGACATTATTGTTTCTGACATGGATTCTCTGTAAACTGTAGGATTTTGTTACACTTAAAGGCATTTTATGGGTTTGTGATTTAAATGCTATAGTACTGCAAATGCTTCTGTAGGCGTTTGAGTTTCAAAATCTAAAATTACAACTAGCACGTGGTTTAAAGACTTCAGCACGTTATGTGGTTTACTGTGTGTGGGAAAATATGTTCACAGTATCCTGGATAATAAATGGATTAATGGATTGCCCAGTTTTAATATTCGGATTAGTAGTTATTATTCAGCCTAGTGGTTAAAGTTCAGGACTAGGTATAGCCTAGTGGTTAGAGTATAGGACCAGACATAGCTTAGTGGTTAGAGTACAGGACTAGGCATAGCCTAGTGGTTAGAGTACAGGACTAGGCATAGCCTAGTGGTTAGAGTACAGGACTAGGTATAGTCTAGTGGTTAGAGAAATGGACTAGGTATAGTCTAGTGCTTAGAGTACAGGACTAGGCATAGTCTAGTGGTTATCAAAAGCGACTTTACAACCAAACACTATTTCGAGCGTTTGAGATTAAGGGACTTCAGGGGCATAACATTGGCAACTAGATGCTAGTGGGTTTTGAACCAGCAATCTTCTGATCTTTAGCCAAGTCCCTTAACCACTAAGCCATCACGGCCAAACCGTTACAATAAGTGGCTGTCATTTGACTGTTAATAAACATCCATAATTCATATCATGTTAGTTAATATTAGTTAGTTAATCTTGTTAATGCATAAACAAAAAAATAACAAAATAAACTATTTGGATGTTACTGGCCCCAAGTGCCCCAAGTTCCTACAAGTTTCAGTCTTTAACCATTTCAAATCTGCTTGTTCCTTAGGAACTTTTGGTCAATGGTCTATAAAGAGCACTATGACCTTCCCCAACACCCCAATCTCTTGTATACCAGTTACTTTTACATCTGACAAACCAGCAATATACCAATCTGTCCATTTTTTCATGACTCTACAGGATCTGGTGGTACGTCTTCTGTTTACATTAGGCAACCTGGCAGCCAGAAGTAATGAGGCCAGACAGAGAGTGTATGAGGAGGACGGTGCACTAGATGCTCTTCTAGATCTTTTCCAGATCTACATGCAGGGTGTGAGAGATCCTCTGGAGTCCCAGGAACATTCCAGTTCAGAAGAAGACGTTCAGATAAAACTAATTAGGGTTTTGGCCAACCTGTCTATTCACCCGACTGTAGGCGTGGTACTGGCGGCCAATTCCAAGTGTGTGGATCTTCTTCTAGGAGTGATGGGTAAGTCAGTTTGAATCAAATTTCCTATTTCTCTTATTTCCTATTTATCTAGGCTTAGACTTGGCAGTACAGTGCACTGGTTTGTGCATCTTAGTGGTTAGGGCCGCACCCAGCCACCCGGTATAGAAAACTTAGAGCTTAAATGAAAGTTTGGAAACAGAGACAGTCTATTGTATGAAAAAAAAGTATTCACACCCCCACAAACTGAAGCACTTAATACAGAGGATGAATGGATCCAATGATGACATCCTTACATGGGTGCAGAATTTGAGTGCACACTAATCCCACTGGCCACATCCATTTTTTCAGGCCTATACACTTCCATTCATTTTTGGAAGGTTACAAGATACTGATGCCATTCCAACTCTAAATCAACCGGTCCAACAATGACACTCCGATATGGGTGCAGAAATTGGATACAAGTTAAACAAAAATATTTTATCCGTGCTTATGATTTCTTTATACGAATAACAAGCGGCTTTTTAATACTGAGGTAGGTACACACTATGCAAAACAAAGTTGCAGAATTTTCTTTGTGTAAAAGAACTGTACTCTTGTGTGCAAAAATAAATAAATTTAAAACCCATTATCTTGAATTATGTCGCATTGTAGGTAGTATGTATAATGTTATCCCCAGTGGTAGGCGTTGTTTTTCTCAGTGGTTTATGCCTAATCTATTCACATTCATGTGCTTTATTAAGGCTTTGAAAGATGAGGGTTATTATACCTTATTAAGAAAGTGAAACATGCTTTTTCTGTGGCTCACAGCTGTGACAAATATGGTTCTGTATATAATATGAAATGTCTCTCCAGTAGGACAATTCACTAATTGTAATATTTATTTATGTTTTATATTCATATTTCATAATATTTCATATTACAGCTGTATTTACTGTGTGTTGTTCATTTATTGCTGTTCTGTTATGGTCAAACACATCTTAGTCCATTAAATCTAGGTTCCACTGTAGAGTCTAGAACAGGGGTCACTAACGTAGTGCCCGCGGGCAACAGGTAGCCCGAAAGGACCTCATGAGTCGCCCGCTGTTCTAAAAATTGATGCATATTGATATTTATTTGTTTCCTATCTTGTTAAATTATTGTTGAAAATTATTGTGAGAAATCATTTACATGATCAGCATCTTCACATA
>JAOTRQ010044021.1:0-17126 GCA_028565875.1 Hoplisoma paleatum
AATGGGCTAAGATACCTGTAGATCGCTGCAAGAAACTTGTGTCAAGCTATGTTTCACGTCTGAAGGACGTTATTACTGCCAAAGGGAGTAGTACTAAGTACTAATGTTGTATTGTACTAAGGGGTTGAATAATTTTGTCAATGTGGAAATTACAAAAAGGGCATTTGTTGGTATATGCGAAAAAATATTGTTGTAATTTAAGTTGCATTTGCCTGTTATACAAGTCTTCATTTGATCTGATTGTGAACAAGTTAAAACATAAATGTTAAACTTGCTAAAACGCTTTACTACAGTGGGGGTTGAATAATTTTGAACACAAGTGTATGTATAGGTATAAAATTATGTGTGTGTGTGTGTGTGTGTATTGTATTTACATTGTATGTGTATTTGCTTCTACAACAAATAAATTTCCCATTGAGGATGAATAAAGTACTCTCTATCTCTCTATCTCTATATTATGCTGCAAACACTTAAGGGTTAATATAAAGATTTGTGGCTGCCTTTTCTGGAAAACCTTTTCACAAGATTCTGGAGTCTGTCTGCAGGAATTTGTGCCAGTTTGTGTAAAATATATTTTGTGGGATACGGCACTGATATATACAAATGTAAATATAAATAAAGAATTTAATGCTTTAAATTTGAGCTAATGGCATCCTTATGGCTATAAAAAGCATCATGTGTCAGTATCATATAACGACTTTATAGTGCAATATAACAAGTTTTTGGAGTAATTGGGCTGATGTGAACTAAGAAGCTATCCCAAACTACAAAGTACATCTTATGTACACCTGGAAAATGTTTATGTCAACATAATCATAATAACAATTTTACACACTTTGCAAGTCTGTTGGTTAAAAAAATGTGTTCAAACAAATAGCATTGAATGTATAATTATTATTATCCTTTATTTATATCCTCTTCAGAGTGGAGGATGGAGTTGAGACTGCGTTTTTGGGGACCCGTTCAGGTCTGATGCGGGTCACCAGATACGCTGGCTCTGAAACACAAAAGGGAAAGTGAGTAATCTTTAAATATAGCCTATATCTGTTCTTTGCAAGTTTAACCACATGTTCAGTACCTGTCACTAACCTACCTATCCTAATGCTCACAGGAACTTCTTGACACCAGTTGACAAAGAGAACCTTTTCACTTTGGACCATCATCCTCTCTGGTATCGCCTGGCAGCCGAGACCAAACCGGGACATTTTTATTACTATGTTCCTGCAGATGACATCAACAAAGGTACTTTAAATATGCACACACACATTTCCATTTGAGTCAACATTAGTTATTTTGATATACTATAGCTGTTACCCCTTTATCACACCTATAGATAAATTCACAGGAATCATAATGGTCTCTAATTTAGTTATCTCTAATTTTAATTGAATTGAATTCTATTTAAGCGAAAGAACAAAGAACCAAATGAATAATGCAACTTGCTGTATGTAAACCTTTGACCCAATAGATCTCATACATATTAAAAGGCATCTTATGAAAAAAAAATGTATGTATGTTCTGAAAAACATCTTCTATTGTCACGTTTACAGGCAGGAACACATTGGTAGCAGTCACATCTGTAATTGTCACCGAGGAAAAGAGAACTGCAATGGCTGGAGGTATGATTTTAATTCATTAATTATTTTTTCAATATACAAGCTATGGCACTTGACCAAAAGTGTTTGGAAACATCACAATGTTATTTAACGTACATGGTTTGTAGCAGTTTGTTCATAAAATGTGGGTTGACAAGATTAATGAGAGATTATTTAAACCAATAGTTAACGAACTAAAAAAAGCATAGTGTCTTCATTGTAACTAGAATAATATATTTGTAATTAAACACTAAACAATTCAAAATCATAATTCAAACACAAGCCTCGGGTGGAAGCGCTATCCATTCCGTCAGCTCCCGTGTCTCTACTTTTTCCATTAAATCAGCTTTCAGATCATCCTCGTGCTCCTGATCTACTTTGGGCTCTTTTTCAATCAGTGACCGCTGGGTGAGCAACAGTCTCTGTTCCAGCTTCCCTTTTCTATGCTTAGCTGTTAGCATAGCGTAGATGCAGCCGTACATGGCCGCCACTACCATCATAAGCCACACAACACCACACATCAGCCTGGCCAGCGCTATGGTGTTGGGTGCTCGGCGCAGGTTCATGACTCTGGGACGCTGGTCCAGGCAGGTTGCTGCTGAGTCTCCAGAGACAGGTTGATCACCAACACTGTCAGTGCAGGTAGAAGATGGATTTCTGGAGTTTGGACAGGGAGGCTCAGAACAGTGTTTGAACATCTCACTGGGGATAAGTCGGAGATCTTGGCCTAGAAGGGCAGCAGGAGAGGAGCACTTGATGGCATCCACATACCCACCTTAAGAGATGGAGAATAACAGAGATAAACAAAAACAACAGGTGTTTGCCATGTTTGTGAAAGATAATAAACAAAGCAGAGTGGAAGTATTTTGTTTGTCATATGTTAGCAGTTAACATTTAACCTAAATTCCAGGCATGTATACTAGGCAGGTAAGCATACAAATACCCAGACATCAAGCAATTGTCTACATAGATGGGCAAAAGTGACTTTACACCTTGAATCACCAATCACAGTCTTGTATGACTTTTTTGTTTAGCTATGGTGGACACATTTAATTTTGGGCTGACGTCTTTGACAAATGAATCTGGTGTGTGAATGAACTGGAACATCCATGGAAGACAGACAGATCTCATTCAACATCAATACCTAACCCAAAGCCAAAGCAGAAAATAATGCTGTTACACCTATGACAGGCAATACTTGTGTGGGTTTTCTTGACATGAGATTCAATTCAGGCTGGTCTGGAAATGAGGCAACTATAGGTACATAACTATAGGTAATGGACTAGTATTCAGAAGGTTACTGGTCCAAGATCTGGCACAAGAATGTTGCTGCCATTGGACACTTAAGCAAGATGCTTAACCCCCTATTTTCTCAGACTGTAATCTGTACCTGTAATCTAAGATGCTTTACATAACGGCATCTGGTAAATTCCGAAATACTGTAAATGGAAGATTTATTTTGAATAATTTCCTAAATTATGTGCATCACCGTATGTACAGTGATAAAACAAACAACATGAAAACTGTGGACTGGAAAAATTGGCTGAAAGTTAGTGGTCTAGTGACTAAAATGTTCTGTATTCTATTTAAGGCATTTAATTACCTACCTCTGTAGAGCATCCATTCCAACCAGTATCTAAATGGTAGCAAGGTGCAGTTGCAATTCCACTGGTTTCCATCTAGCAAGAGCTTTTGTAACACAATGTGAGTCTCTATCATTGATCTCTCAAGTAAGCTCAACTTGTTACCAATTAACGAGAGCCACTTCAAACCCTTCACTCCATCCAGCATCCCTGGGTTTAGAGAGGTCAGGTTGTTGAATGAAACGTCCAGATGCTGAAGCTTAGGTAGATACTGAAATTGTTCAGTATTAAGTTCCTTTAAGCTGTTGTTGTTTAAAGCCAGCTTTCTGAGACTGCTTAGCTCAGAGAAGAGATCCATAGGAATGTTCTCCAAAACGTTGTTTGAAAGGTCTAGAAGCTCTAGGTTCCTCAAGTGAGAGAAAGTGAAGGAATGGAGGACGATGATCTCATTCCTGGAAAGATCTAGTTGAAGAAGACTGATGTGGTCCGAGAACGCACTTGGTTTTAATGTGGTTATGTTATTTCTGGAAAGGCTGAGGTTTGTGATGTTAAATGAAATCTGGTTCATTAGCCAATCGAATTGCAGGAGGTTGTTGCTGCTGCAGTTTGTGTGGGTGATGTTGCAGATGCAGGTGGACGGGCATCCGGTCAATGATCTGCACAAACTCAGAAGGGTCAAGATCAGCGTATGAACTAGAGGGGAAAGAGAAAGAGAGAGAGTATGATTAATATTGCTATCTGTGAAAAGAAAACGGATAAATGAAGTGTAATGAAGGAATATTATCCATCGATGTTCATCCTGATGCTCAGAGCAAATTTACAATATAGTCACACTCACGTAGAGTTTTACCCAATAACATCAACCAACCATTACTTAAGAAAGTCTTGTTTTGTGCAGGCAGTACTTGCAGTGTGTACTTTGTCTAAAAGCAGCTTGGAGGCTTTTCTTGTGTAAAAGCTTTACAATAACAGTGCAGCACACGCTGCTGAAATAAAGAGTGTCTCATACATAAGTCAGTTATATAGCTAGGATAGCTAGGTCACTGAAATGCAAATGAAAATACAAATTTTTTTTAACTTTTGCACTTTTCAGAATGACACTATATGACATTATTAACTTGCTCATGAGAGAAATAATAAACAAAGCTGGTTGCTGCTGTCATTAATGCAAATGAAAACGGTTTAATCAAAGAAGCGTGTCATTCATTTCATCAATATCCAGAAACGAATTTGATTTTAACAATATCAAGACATTGTAATTGTTTATGGAATAAATGGGTTTGGTCTTTGCTAAGAGACATGCACATTGTTAGCAATATGATGTTTAAAAGCCCTGTTATAGGGTGCATTCATGCTTTTGGTTTGGTAAGGAGTCTAATAATAATAAGAATGTTTGGACAACATGTCTCGTCATTTTGTTTCTTTGAATATGAATATCCCAATTAATATAGTGCTAGGGTTGGTTGTTTGAAATCCATACTGAGAATTAAGAATTATCATAATTGTAGTGCCTATATATTGATAGTGTGTGTGTGTGTGTGTGTGTGTGTGTGTGTGTGTGTGTGTGTGTGTCCAAAATATATGCTTGTCAAGCACCTAGTGGTACCAGGTGGCACTTAATCTATCACAACCCTAACTGAGATGAAGCAATCACTGAAAGTGTATATAAATACACCCCCCAATATGGCCATCACATTAAAGAATTATCTCAGAGCTACAGTACACACTTGTTCATAAGAGAAATGGTGACATAATCGCCTAAATCCCACAATCCTGAGGTTCAGGCGATCGTAAAGATCAGCTGGTTTTAGATTGCCATAAAAATATCTTTTTTTTTTTAGCTGAGCATATTCTTAAAGTGCTATCAGTATTACTGTATAAAACTGTATAGCAAACTATTTAATTTTGTAAACATCGTGTGAGCAAGCAGTAGCATTTAGATCCTGAAAATGAACACATACTAATGCCTAGAGAAGAGAAAGACAAATCAAAAAGTAAAAGTATACCTCTGCTCATCTTTCATTCTGGTTTAATCCCTGTAGAGATCTAAATGAAGATAGTCAGAATAAAGAAAGATCTTTACCCCAACAAGCCCGATGTGCTAATGTGTCCCTTTATCCACCAGGATGTAATAAAATGTCTGTGTCTGCCCATTTAATAATGAGAGACATGGTGGAAGGGAGGGAGAGCAAGAGAAAGTGAGGGTGGGAAGTAACATTTAGGCCAATCCCTTTATTTCTGCTGGAGCCTGAACACTTTGGGTTTGACATTAGAGCAGCGGGTCGGCAGGTCGTACAAACAATAGATTTGCAACTGTTTTGCTTAACAAAAAACGGGTCCGTTCAGACAAGGTGCTTCTTCTGAAATGGGTATCAAATCCAGATGTAAATACCTGGTAATAAATTAAAGCTGAAATGTTGATCTATTGTCTAATATTCATCTTGTAGTGTCAAACCCAAATGATGCTAGTCTACAACATACATGATATTGACCTCGTATTCTGCTGTATATGTTAAAAGCAGCAGGTATGACCAGGTATGAAAACATTTGTAGAGTTAAATCTTTATAAAGTATCCAAAACATGCAAAGGGTTTGCACAGACAGCTGTGGATTGTACCCTGGTTAGTACCCACCAGCAGTCCAAGTTTGTGGGGACAGGCCACAAACCTCTGACTAGTTACTGGGCAGTGAAGCCTTATTGATACCAGAGAGATTAAAGTTTATGACAGTACACCATACTTATATCATAATAATAATCATTCCTATAAGCTACAGAATTGATTGATGATTGATGATAAACATTTAACATTTTTTCCCTCTGTTTAGCAATTGGTGTTCAAATGGCATTAGATCTACTGGAGCAGAAATTATTTGCCACAGCAAAACAGGTAAATAATCCTGTTTGATTAAGACAATGAAAAGTATGAAATATAAAATATAAGTGTCCACTTTCTTTTGGTCACATATTGTATCTCGAACACTAATAATAATGGTTATTTTTGTTATAACGATGACATATGCTAGTGATGAGTTAAAATACTTTGTAATATACATAACTACATGTTGGATGTGTATATTGTCTTATTATAGACACTTTAAAAGAAACACAGCAGTAACTTTTACTTTTACTCTTTTATCTTCACTTTTTCTCTGGTCAGTCAAATGACACCGATGTAAGTATCCACCATGATATAAATAAACATCTTCATGTTTCAGAATTTCAGTTCCATTAATAGAGCCAATTTTTTTTATTATTTGGTGATACAATTCATTATTCTTTTTCTAGTGTAGTAATGTGGATGGATTGTGTCCTCTTAGCTGTGAAAACTCGGTGAGTATATTTCGTCATTTTTTGTGCCTCTATATAATTAATAAATTTACCTGGAAAAACGTAAATATGTTGAGATGTGATGTTTATCTTAAGATTTTAAGATTCTAATTATAATAGTATACATGTTCTCGTAGGGTTCGTTTATCTTTTACACTTGTTTATTAATAATACACAGAGATTATTTAACCAGTTCTCTTGATCAGGCCTATTGATTGATACTCAATGTTCTTGATGCATTTGAATAGTTGCTTTGATTGTTTTTTATTTAAATACAGAAATAGTCAGGGATAACATAACAAAAATAATGTTTAAGAACTTATCTCCATGGTGCTTCCTATACAATAAGCAGCATAGCAAGTGTAATCACTACACACAACAACACAAAATATATTTTAATGTATTTACTGTTTATTAATAAAAGGTTTTAGTTTAGTTAATATTCTTTTCTTGCTTGCATTTCTTAACAACCTACAACATGAAGAATCTCAACCCATTGTACTAAATCTGTGGATGATCTCTTATTATTATCTGAAATAAATATATATATATATATATATATATTTAAACTAATATGTACAGGCCCATGTACAATCTGGTGAACATTACTGAACTCTATCAGAGCAAACCAGTCCTGAACTTTTACCCATACAGCCAATGGGTGATGAATGTCAAAATGTCAATTATGAAAAAACCGACCTGAAAACACAGTGATTTCTACTAGACTTGTTATGACCTACTGTACAACAGTAGGGGTTTCTGTGTTAAATGCCTAACATTCGTGAGTCCGAAATTAATAAAATATCCTAAATATCTCTGTCTGCATAGTAACTGAATTTAAGGTTAATTGTGCAATTGCTCAATAAGGAAATTGATTCTTTTTAATTGTGTACTTTGATTCATTGTGTGTTGCTTTGATTCTGACAGGACATTAATTGTTACCTGGTGGACAACAATGGATTTATTGTGATCTCTAAAGAGAGAGGAGATGTAAGCACTTAACAAAACATTTCTGTATCATCTAAAGAGTCATTTCATCTCGAATCTTTTTTTCTTTTGACTCTGAGTAATTGGACTTAATGGGATCAAGTACTGAATATGTAAAGTTAAATCCCAAATAAATGTGAATAAAACATAATTAGCATCAAGCATCAGCATCTGTATCAGAACGTGGTACTGAAGAGGTTATGCTTCAAAACATCTGATTAAATAAAAAAAAGCCACAGACAACTTTTTGTTCATAAACGTATGAACATCTGTATTCACACTATTGAGTATTTCATATGAGTATGAAGTAGGTATACAGTCACCGTCACAAATAATTTCTAGAGTCTAGAGTTAGACCCGTGTTGTTTTTAAAATAATTCATTCATTAAGGCACTTATTTGTTTGACACATTTCTTTAAGATTTTAATGCAAGCTAAAACAACTTTACACATTCACTATTGAAATCTCTTTTTTAAACCATGTCCTATTGTTGTCTGTCTTTCTTGCCTGTCTGTCTGTCTGTCGATGTATCCTCCATTCCTCCATATATGCATCTTGTTGCAATATACATCCAATTCTTTACAGGTTGGAAAATTTTTTGGGGAAGTTGATGGTTCAGTAATGGCCCATCTTCTCAAATCCGGCTTGTTTAAACGGTAACTAATTTTTCTATATCACATTTCTAAAAAAGCTGAAAAGAAAAGAACACTGAGTGTCAACTTGGTGGAAAGTCATTTGTTTATGTTTATTTTTTATATTCAATTTTTTAAAGTCTAATATATTATGTTCCACTGTAAAATTACAAAACCATTTTGTTGTACTCTGATTTCCAGGGTTACTTTGTATGACTACCAGGCCATGTGCAAAAACAGCCACCATCACTCCAGTGGAGCTCGATCCCTGCTTAGTGTATGTAATCGTCTCCAATCTGTGTAATACATTTATAAGAAAATGAAAGCCAGATATTTAATAGTGTTACCAATATGCTATACCTTTCCATTTTAATAATGAGATTGAAAATTGTGTAAAAAAAAAGAAGTTAGAGATACTGCCTTATAATAAATAATTGTCGTGAATACTACAAATGTTTGTTAGTTTAATTGTTGTTGAGTAAATTTAAATTGCACATTGCTATACTCAAAAACAATTACTAGAAATTCATGATTTGCTAATTAGAAGGCATTATTATTTATAGTATGAATAAGTCGAAGGAACTCTCTTTCTTTAGGCTTACCAGTGCATGATTTTCATTATTCATTGTGTCCGTGATTTCTTATTTTCTAGCCTTTCTTTGGCCTGATGGCAGCAGTCAAGTGGCTTTTCTCAAATCTTATGTTGTAAGTTTTTACTCATTACTGACCTTATTTTTCAGCGAAATCAGGTAAAATAAATACACTAAGATGCACTTCAATTTGCTTGCAGGTTTTTGATGGAGTTTAACATATGCGGTCTCTGGCATAATGACTATTTTGTAAATGGTAGGTTACTATATTAGCAAACGTTTGCATTTTAGAGTAAAATTTTACACTCACTAACAGCATGGTGGTTAAGTGGCTAGCACTGTTATCTCACAGCGAGAAGGTCCTGGGTTTAATCCAAAGGTGTGGAGTTTGCATGTTCTCCTTGTGTAATCTGAATCAGTATTGTGCTGGTGGTTCTGGTGTAGAGGACACCCGTCAATACTGCACTACTGCCAGAATAAATACTTTACAATGCTTTTCTAAATAAAAATACATTTGGGAAAGTTTGTTTGAAATGATCTATTAAAATATCATCATTGATATCATCAAAGCATATAAACCAATCCATTGTGCTTCAGTGCTTTCATAAATCAAATTGTGTTTGTCATTTTCCATCCAACTTCATCTTAACATCGTGTCTTTGTCACATCAACTCCTCTTCTACATCATGACTGTGTTGTGCCTGTTCCACCACTGTCCACCACTCCATGTCCTGTGTCCATTCAGCCAAGTCTGGATACCACACCAGTGAGTCCATTACAAAAACATGCAATATCTAAGTATGTGCAGAGGTGGAAAGAGTTCTAAAATATTGTGCTCAAGTAACATACTTTTGCTTAGATTTTTTAGTTACAAGTTTAAAATTCTACAAAAGGAATAAGTGACATTTAAAATGTACTCAGAGTAAACATTGCTCCATTACTTTTTAAAAAGAAAGCAGTGTGTCTCTCATGTGCAATGCAGACAGGAGAAGATATCACAATAGTTTTACATTTTTTATTATAAGAACCAATACAAAATGTAAAGATTTAGGGATGTATAATGTGTGGCCAGTACAGAGTATATAATCAAACATTCTTAAACTGCATAATCCACTGATTTAGTTATAAATTAGTTACTTTCCACCTCTGTGTGTTGTGTGAGAGGCTGTGAACGAATGATTCATGTACTAATCCACTCTTCAGCATTTGTTCATTTTCCACCTTCAAATGTTGTCTTATAGCACACAAACAAAAGAAGGTGGACTCACTGGTGCCCTGTAACACAGAATACCCAGGATTCACTTACGATACCACCATCATGGAGACCAACAGCATCATTAAATGTGGTCGCTGTCAAAAGTAAGTTCATGGACTGAGAAAGGTTTATAAGTCCTTGTTTTTTTCTGTTTTTATTGTTTGTTAATGAATATTAACACAAAAGAAGCAAAGTACAATACATGCAAATAAGAACTGACTGGTTATAAGGGGCCAGTGTTTAAAGGTATTTTATTTTGTGTGTTGCAGGATGTTTGTGCTTCAGCAGGTTATAAACAGTAATCTGGTAATGCTGGTGGTTCAGGCGGACTGTGACTGTTCACGCCAGTACTCCCCCATCACCCTCATCCCTAAAGAGGTCAAATATATCCTAACAATTTTTTTTACAAATGTCTGAACATCATGTTTTTGACCATTAATCAGAATCTTCTTTGTATGGCTACTGGCAGAGATTTCATAGTTATTATATTATTATTATTTTTTTAATTATTATTATGCACTTTTGGATTGAACTCAGGACCTTGCGCTGCCCAGAATTAAACAGAATCTAAAAGTTATAAATATTAGAAAACCCTAATATTGCTCCACCTGAAAAGACTAATTGCCCTTTTAAATTCAAATTCAATTTTATTTGTCATTACACATATACAGATGTGCAGGACAACGAAATGTTTCTCTTCGCATATCCCAACTTGTCTGGAAGTTGGGGATCAGAGCGCTGGGTCAGCCAACGTACAGCGCCCCTGGAGCAGACAGGGTTAAGGGTCTTGCTCAAGGACCCAACAGTGTAGCGAACCCCCAACTCTTGGGTTCCCAGCCCAACGCTCTACCCACTAGGCTACACTGTCCCTGTCACTACACTTTTAGCAGGAACCATTAGTGCTACCAAATATTTTTATATACATTTCAAGTCACATTATTGTTTAGGGTTTCAGTGATCAACTGTGTGCATTTTTGTCAGTCAGACATCGATGTTTCCTTGGATTAACCCTTGAATGTTTTCATGGCTGGTCTAGTCACGGCTGCATATTGAAGTAATAAATCTTTTTTGTTTTTGCAATGCATTTTTCTTAACTCATTCAAACATAATGCCACAGTAAAGTGTAACAGGATGAAATCACAGAAGATCCGCAGACGTCCTGAATCCTGCCATGCATATCATCCTCACGTACGTCTTTACTACTAATCGTTCAGTCGTTTTTACACCTTGCTTACCAGTGCTGTTTAAAGTGTGCAGCAGGTTCAGTGTCACCCTGAACAGGTAACACAAATTTATACATATTTTGCATCTCAGAAGAGTATTCAGATCATAACACTGCAGTGAAATATGCAAAAAATAAATTTCACACAAATCATTTTCAATATACATGTTTTAATAGTATTAAATATTGTTTTTAAATATTAAGCAGGGCATGTGATTCCTGACGAGTTGTAACAAATAGTTTGTATAGTTCTGTAATATGGATTTACTCCATCCTCAATTTAGTCAAAAAACTCCATCCTCAAAAAAAAAACTCATTATGGTATGTCATTATTCTAACTTTAAGTTATATGTCTTGTATAAAAATGGAGGAGAGAAATAGAACACTGTGTTTGTGCCGATATTATTTTATATTCGTTTATAAACAGTTTGGGATTACCTGGTTTCTGACCAGATTAGCAAAATATTTGTATAATGTATCAATATTTTCTTAACTAACTACCTATTATCTTTTTTTATGAAACTTTGAAGTTTACTGTGAATGTATTGATTTGATCCATCTCTCTCTTTTTAGAAGTAAAGATGAGTATAAAATAAAACAAATAACACTACGTTATCAAAAAACAATACAAAACAGAACGTTTAATGGCTTTTGTGAGTGAATTATTAATGAATCGAAGTTTAAAACTGTGCTCTTTACAACAGGAAAATGCAAAGGACTGTGGTGGAGCTTGTGAGATCTCAATATCAGTGGCTGTCTTCTTTATTTCTCTGGTAATATCACTAACACTCTGTTGACCGAGAAGTACATCTCTCTGCTACATGCACGACAGATACTATCTTCTAACAACCAAAAAATAACGATGGCTAATGATGCACGTGATGCAGTATCTGTCGGTGTCTGTTCAAGCTAAACAAGCATCTTCACGATGGAAGACCGTCTGTCCTCGTCTATCAAAAAGGCAGAAACTATTATGAACTATGCTGTTGTGGAACAAGTTATAGATATTCAAGCCAGCAGAGAGAAAATTTGTTTTCCATACAAGAGACCGTAAAACTAATTGAAAATAATGGTTTTATTACTGAAAATGTATTCAATATTTTTTTATTTAATTCTAGTAATTAATAGTGACAGACAGTCATTACTGATCACTGAGTTTACAAGGAAAACCCTGTTAAAACACTTTCCGTCTTGTAACTGACTTTAACTCCCTATGTAACTGTTGATAACTAAAATATCCCTGTACATTGTTGAAATCTTCCATGAACTGGGTGGCAAACTATGGCAGGGCCGCACACATTCACTTGTTTATTCATTAATAGTGATCTGGCTCAGGAGTAAAAGTGGCTATATTTCAACCAAGTCGCTATATGGTGGCATGACATCAAAATGAATCTACATAATGTCATATATTTGGGATGTGGAAGGACAGTAAAGAGTGATAGAAGGACACTCAAAATGTCCGTCTATCATACAGCACCAGTCTATAACATTCATTCATTCATTTATAAAGTGAAATTTTGAGGAGCTACTTTTATTTAAGTGTTGTTTTGGGGTTGAGGGTTGGGATTGACGAGGATTTTAAGATCTTTGTGACACCAACACAAACATCAACTGATGTGCCACCAATAAACAGTATTATAATGTTTTATATAAAAGGATTTATTTATTTTTTAAAATTGTCTTAACACACACGCACACGCACACGCACACACACACACACACACACACACACACTGGACTATGTGCCACTACATTCTTTTGGATCCAAAATTTATTACAATACTAATTACCATATAATCAACCCATGGTAATTCAACACTTGCTACTTGGTGATGATGGGACTTGAACTAGGAACCTTCTGATCATGTCCAGCAACTTAACCATAGCAACAAAAGCTTGATGCATTTATCAAAGAAGCTACCAAAGCCATGTTACAAGCATCACTTGTGCATAGGCGGTGACGGTTAATGGTTAAGGTACTGGGTTAATCATTAGAAGAACAACGGTTCAAGTCCCACTACCACTAAGTTGTCACTGTTGGACCCCTGAGCACGGCCCTTAACAGTAATTTGCTCAAAAGTGTTAGTCGCTTTGGATAAAAGCGTCGGCTAGATGCTAAAAATGTAAACACAACCTAGCAAAACGGCTTGAGAAAGCTAAGATCATGTTATTGTTGTCCACTAGATGGCAGTCTGCATCTGTAACGAATCTTCAGAACGATTATACAAGGAATGATCATCCGCTTTGAGTTCCTGAGTTAAGTTTGGTGATTATTGTCTCATAATCTGACCCACATTGTGACCCTCATGAGTAACGAAGCCTGGAGCGGAGGAAGATGATACCAGGCACATTGTTATTTTAATTCCTTACTTAGTTCAGTCATTCTGGAAATAAACGTCACCAGTAAACAACATAAGAAACGGATGTTTTAGAGCTTGTGAAGTATAAAAGTATAAAATTATTAAATATATCTGAGCACGGACTGATGTGCTACAAATGTGCACTAGAGCGGAAGTCATGTGACCTGTACTAACACACAAAACCATCTTCCCATGAAAGATTCGAGCTGTAGCACGGGCATACGCCATTCCTATGAGACACTGCATTACTAGGCTGTAGCATGGGACTGTATAACTCCGCTGTAACATAAGCTTCCACCACCACACAAGACACAATGTTCAAGCAATTGAAGGCTAAGTGCTCAACAGTTGTGGCCTGGCATGGGTAGGACTTGAACCGACGACTATCGATTTACTAAAGAATCGAACCCAGACCCTTCTTGCAGCAAGGACATAATTTTAGCCATTTAGCCAGCATTTCTAATTGACCACTGAGCTAACTCCACATTGACAGACACTGCGTTGCCCAATGGGAGAATAGTAGTGTGTGGGTGCGCGTGCACTGTGATTATGAAGGGTGTTACTGTGTGCCTTGCACACACTGTTTATTGTGGTGGTTGTAGGTGGAGCTAGTATGACATATTATATTATAGAACACCTTGATTGGCCATTGCATAAACAGATGTAGAGTACAAAGAAATTTCTTCCACAAATTGTCCAGCATGTATTGGAAATTAGGGTCAGTTTTTAGGGTCAGCCATCGAAAGGGCGACCATGGACCCAGACCGGGTTTAAAAGTCTTGCTCTCAAAGGGACAAAAGGGACTACGCAGTAGAGCCTGGATTTGAAGCCCCAATCTCTAGTTAATAGACCAAAGACCTTCCCACTAGTTTACAACTGTCACCATGTTATTACTTTGTAGTTACTATAATCAGCATCTACTAGTTAGCAGTAGTTCTTTAATGTGCAAGACATAATTAATGAATACAGTCATATACTATTAGGAAGGGGAATTTAAAAGCCCTGCTAGACCAGTCCAGCAAGGGCAAATCAAGGTTACAGTCAGAGCAGACATTTAATAAGAGAACATATCTAGAACAATGAAACATTTGTCCCTTAAAAGTTAAAAGGTCATCGTGCGAGATCCACACTGAGTCTGTTTGTCCTTCATTATTAATTCTGCACAGACAACCTGATGACAGAGTTTTATTTAACCAAGTCACATGAAAGAAATTTTATTTGTATCACATTCACTGGAATAAAACAGCGACAAACGGTTTAACGGATACAAATTGATTTTACATCACATGTCATTGAACGCTTCAACAGTCATTATGTACAGAAGTATTCTACAGCAGGTCAGACTATTCACATCCCTCAGTGTATCTCAGAATCACAGTCTGTGACATCTTAGCTAAAATGAAATGCTTAAAAAACGGATTACACAATTCTTCAGGTTTGATCATTTTAGTGCAGGGATGTGACATTCATTTTCACCACGGGCCACATTAACATTACGGTGGCCCTCAACTGGCCATTTGTAGTGAGAAAATATTCTTTATGGTACTTCTTTACCAAGGACACGTCCTCATAACACAAAAGATGAACATTTTTTTTCTTCCTGAAGCACAAACCGCTATTAAGTTCCCTTCATTCGCAATCAATTTTCTCTTTTTTGAATTTGTCGAGTGAAAATGTTAAACACTGAAGTAGAAACAGGGTCCCCTTCTGACAGGATGCACTCACTTCCCAGATCACAAAATAGACATGCATTCTGAGAGCTGTGATGTATGTATGACTTTACAATGCACTTTCAGACAAACATTTGCCTGTTAACCTCAAGTGGACCTTATATTGACTTTATTTCTCATGTGTATATATTTTTAAAATCATAATTGTAAAACGCAATTCTGTATACGCGAACTTCTTTCACATGTAAAAACTTTTAACATATTTCATGTAAAACACCCAGTGTTCTGTCCTTTCCAGTGTCCGGTTCTGCCGCTGCTATACACACATGTACGATGTAGCAGATTGCTTTCTTACATCAGAAGTTTTAGCCAATCCTGGCTCATCACTCAGTCACAATGGGCTTTATTTTATTTCTGCCATGTTTTCACTGACGCGATTAAAACATACTCGGGTCAAAGATGTAAAAAAAAAAAAAAAATCAACATGTGGAAGTATGAAAAGTCTGAGTCTTGCACAGAAGAGAGAAAGAGAGAGAGAGTGCATTTGTTCTTGCCTCTCCTTTAAATTCTTTAAACACATGGAGCTGCTGAGTGCCATTATCTCAGAGTCCTGCAGTCTGCGTTCCTCAAATGAATTTCATCTTAGCGGATCTGAAGCACATGATTTACTGTATGTACAGTGTAAAGCACAATCAGCCTCTGTAAGTGTTTAACACTCATCCTGGTCAAATTTCCTCCTTCATTCAGAGTTCAACACAGGTCAGTATTTCTCTTTGTCTCTCAAGTGCAGCAGTTCCGGTCCAGTTGGTTCTGAGATGAGATGAGAGATGGGTAGGGTGTCATTTTTTCGATGTTGACGTACGTTGTGTTTAGAAGGATGTAGTGCTCTCCGCTGAAGCTGGAGAAGATGGCCGAGATTCGAGAGACCAGCTCAGAGAATGTGGGTCGGCGCTCGGGTTTAGGGTGCCAGCACTCGATCATCACGTTGTAGCTGAAAAGAAAACAGAAAAGATGTTTCACGCTCAGTGAAGAGGTAATAAATGGGAAAAGAGCATGCAGTTGTAAAAAGGTTTATGGAGATGGCTTCTAATAAATCTAATGTTCTGGAAGCCTGAATAAAAACATGGAATGGGATTATAGATTAAAGAGAAAACACTTGCATTTATAGCAAAACAGATTAATTAAGACATAACATATTTTAAATTCATGGCACTTTGGAACCAATGCATCTCAAACAAATGTACAAATTCAAGAAAACAAGATGCCCTGCCCTTTTCATTTACAAGCTAAATTCTGATATGAAGTGTGAACACAATAGTAAGGAAAATATATTGCTGTATGTGTTGGCCACCACAGGCAGCATCATCATACTATGGTGGCACAGGATGGCACCACTTTTATTCCTTAACAATCTAAGAGCAAAACTATTCCTGCCATAAATTACTATGGCACACAAACTGACAGAATAGGAACAGTGAAAAATGAAGAGTAGTAGTTCCACATTAGTCCATAAACTAAATCAGTTTAGTATTAACAAACTGGTATGTAATATTTTATTGTACGTTAACTTTTTTGACATTTAGTAATGTAATGTGTTTCTAATTAAACATAATGTCCACAAATCAGTCAAAACGCTTCTTTTAAAGTTTTGGCTCTATGGGTTGCAAGGTGGACAACAGCAGCAGAATTCTTATTGTTTATAAGTAATAGTTTACTGCTGACTTCTACTGACATGTGTAATTTGTAGGGCTGACCGCGATTAATTGATTAATCGTTGGCCGAACAAAAAAATCGGACTAGTCGGACAAATAAGTCGATTAGTCGCAGGAAAAAAAAAGCTGCGTCTCGTCAAAGGACTTCTGGGACTTTTAATTTGAACGGCGTCACAAAGGAAGACGTGA
>JAOTRQ010044044.1:0-17118 GCA_028565875.1 Hoplisoma paleatum
ATAAATTCACGATTAAACATTTTTATTTAATGACACTTTTTTATTGGTAGTTTTTACATTCATTTAACTTTATATACACTGTCATTTAATAATTAACTAATATTTTATAATTTGTACAATGATTAATATTATTGATATACTGTGAAACATTTATTACAGTATACTATGTATAAATTGTGCAAATGCATATATTGTGTCTATATTTTATATATTATATCTACATGTATGCTTGTGTTGTTGTGTAAATTGGTTGATTACTTGGTTAAATCTTAGTTTATTATATTAATATACTGTTTTTTGTTCTGCAATATATTGAGACTGGGTTGAATAAATTCTAGTGATTAGCTTTGACATTAGCAGTTCAGATCTGGCAACCCAGGTGAGTCGTTTACCTGTAGCAGGTAGTTAAATATGGGCGGGACTGTTTTCTCTCGGTGTGTTTCAGCTCTGGTTCATTCTAAAAGACTTTGAGGATTAAATGAAACTTGATGTTCATGGAGAAAAGTAGCAGCAGTGGTGGTGGTGGTCATGGTGGTGGTCGTGGTGGTGGTCATGGTGGTGATGGTGGTGGTGGCATCTCAGCAAGAAAAGCGTTAAAATTTCTGTTCCGCTCCAGAAGTTCCAACAACCTGCAGCAAAGTGGAGAAAATGAGCAGAAGAAAACCTCCTCGATCTTCTCATCCAGAGGGAAGAACCAGACAGACACCAGGTACCGACACACGACATTAGAATTCTTGCTGTATTATTGTTGATTATTTACATATACATACACGGGTTTTATATTATAGAATGTAGCCTACTCCAAAAAAGCAATGTATAAAACATCATGTGCAAGCTTCATCTGCACTTCTGCTTCACACTAGTAGGCCTACGTCCTAATTCAAGAAGCACAGAATGTAGAATTATTTCACTCTTTTAATTGAAGGTCACGTTTAATCGCTGATTTATCCTCATCAGGTCTGTAGTGTGTCTAGTTTCTTTAGTTTCCCAGATAACTCAATAGAATAGAACACATTTACAGATGTGCAATACCGGGAAATTCCTTCTTCACATATCCCAGCATGTTTGGAAGGGTCAGAGTGCAGGGTCAGACATCGCACGGCGCCCCCTGGAGCAGACGAGGTTAGGCGTTTTGCACCAGCTGGTTAGCAGAGCCTGGATTTGAATCCCTGATCTGTGGTTGATAGCCCGAAGCTCAACACACTAGGTTGCTTTAGTGTGTGTGTGTGTGTGTGTGTGTGTGTGCCCTGCAACAGACTGTCGACCTGTTCAGGTTTACGTGTATTCGCCCAGTGTGTGTCCCACCATGATCCTAAATAAGATTAGGTGCAGATGACACAAGATGTCTCACGATTCTGACACTAAACTTTTAGGGAGGCTGAAGATGTTACGTCACAAACAATAGAAAGAAATTAATTACTGCTGAATGTTTCTCTTCAAATCTGGATTTTCAACATTTCTATGTCTTGTTTTTTGTTTGTTTGGTTTTTTTTTTTTTACCTGAGGGGAATTCCAATTCGTACCATCCCTACCATTCAGTCTTGAGTGATATTGAGTCCAAATAAAAAGGCAGTAATCTTTACTTTAGACTTGACTTTATTTACACTCCATATATCTGAACTCGTGACCCTGAGCTTGTTTGTTTAGAAAAAAAACAGAACATGACTGAAATAGAACGACCTCTGTGTTCCATCCGGTCCTTCTGTAAAAGCTTCTCGACTTGACAAGAACGAAGGAATGAATGGACTCGTTTGGCAGCTTTTCAGATACGAGGTGCTCCGAGCGTAGCACCTACAACTTGAAACTTGAAGCTGGAGGCCTCAAATCCTCCCACGACTGAACGTTAAGACGTCTCAATTCCTGACGTCAGAATCCAAGATCTGTGAATGATTCTCGTCCATACTGAGGACCTTCCTGGTGGAATATCAATGATAACACAACACAAACAGCTCAAACTGATACGTCTCCTCGACCGGCTGCTATCCTTGTTTGTATTTGTATAAGACAGACTGATACCCTTATACACACACACACACACACACACACACACACACACACACACACACACCCAGCCCTTATGTAAACTCCCAGTGACAGACTTATGAATGTCGAACACTGTACGATTGTATTTGATCCTCTGAGGACTGAACGTGCTTTTGTCCTATTAACGCCGTCACCTCTGGTTTTTCTGTGATTGATAAACGCCGCTATTAAATCCTCTGTTATGCGGTAAAACAAGTCACTCAGTCATTTCTCAAGCTGTGCAGTTTCGTTCCATCCATGTGTTCGGAGAACAGGTTTTGTGGTAATAGAGGATTTGTTCCTGATTGCAAAATCTATCTGTCTGTCTGTCTGTCTGTCTGTCTGTCTGTCTGTCTGTATATCTATCTGTCTGTATATCTGTCTGTCTGTCTATCGATCTATCTATCTTTCTATGCAGTAACCATAGCAACTGAACAAAGAATCTACAATAAAGAAACTATAGTTGTTTTCTCTTCTGTACAAAATGATCTTATCATTTAGCCACAAGAGAACCTTGGTATAGAAAATCCCTCGGCTGCTACAACCGGAACATCCTGTATTAGTGCTCATAAGCCCTTAACAACGATGCATAACCATGTTTTATGCAAATAAAACGTTTTAGACGTTAAAGTCTTGGCTTTGAAAGCACTCGACGTTGCAGTCCTTCGACCTCACATTTGTTTAAGGTTTTATGTAAATTCGGAGGTTTATCCAGTCGACTTCCAGTATCATCTGTTTGCACATATCACACGTATGCAAACGATGCTTTAATGTCATTCTGCTGATCCAGGAACCAGCTAACCGGCTAATCGGCTACCACTGTCGGGTCCCATCGTCCTCCACGTGTTGTCATACTCACACATCAGGCCATGTTGAGCTAACTGTGTAATTATCATATTAGCCACTCGTGTGTGTTATTTTTTTAAATTTAGAATCGACCCAAAACTCCTTATAAGAGTATAAGATTCTCACATTAATCTTATATATGAAAGACTTTATAAACATTAGATTTGGGATCTTTTCACAGGGTGAGAAGTGCTGAACTGGGATCGGTAGAAGACGAATGGCCCGATCCATCGGTTTACGCCACTGCTCCGAGGTCAAAGGTCAGTCTGAATAACTCCATCAGCGTGATTAGACTGAAACGAGTCTTAACAGGAACGGTTTCGGGTTATGAAAAATGAGATTAAATGCTTTAATCCTCCTCATTTAACACATTAATCCGGGCAGTGAAGCGCATCTTTACACACATCAGTGAATACACACTAGGGGGCAGTGGTTAGCACTGAAGGTTCTCTTAAAACTTGGTAATCGCTTAATTCTTTGTTTGTGTATTTCTTTACTTGACCGGTAGATGTCACTGTTGCTTTATTTATGAATAACAGAATTGTTCATTGTTGTCATTTTTTCGCCTGTAAACTTTTTAACTTATTTAAATTTCACTTTGAAAACGACGCAGATTTGTTTTGTTTTATTTTGCAGTGCCACGTTTATAAACGCAGCACAAAACTAAACACGACAAGAAAAATTGTGTTTTTTTGTTTACTGTAGCTCACGTGGTAGGCCACCATCAACAGATATATTAATAACAATAGTTATCTGTTCACAGCCCGTGTGTGTGTGTGTGTGTGTGTGTTTACCTCCCACATAACAGGTTGTCACAAACCGTTGAGTGATAACACACACACACTTACTTCTGAACATCCATCCAACCGAGTTCAATTTAATCCTATTAAGAGTCACAATTGGACACACTGGGTGAATACACTAAACACTTGGAGAGGTTGGCAGTTTGTTGCAGGGAACACACACACACACACACACTCACACACAAACACACACAGGACAATAAAATATTCTAAATACCGCACCCACGGTCATTTATTTGTGCACTGGTTGTATTTATTTATCTTAGGTGTATAAACTACGAGGTCAGTCTGGATTACTTGAGAATAAGGTGGATTAAGTTCAGTAGAAAGTAAAACACTTACACCCTTCTTAGGAATCTGAAAACTACAACTTGTCTCCCGGTTTCACCAACACACTCATCATCTGTGTAAATATTTACATAATGGTTCATGGTGTAGGTGGCGCTGGTGATGAACTCGCCAGACCTGAACCTGATGACCAGGTCTGAAACACTCATTATGACAAAAATTTTACATACGTGAAAGATGAAATGACTTTTTCAGGCTTTAGGGGGCGACGGCTCAGTAAAGATACTGGACTTGGACCTGAAGGTCGCCGGCTCAAGTCCCACTACCAACTAGTCACCATTGTAAGGCCTCTGATGCAAGCCTCAATTTGCTCAAAAGTATAGTTGTAAGCAGTGTGTTCAGACATTGGGGCATGTGTGCTCACCGCTGCCCCCAAGTGTTTAGTCATCAGTGTGTGTAATTGTGTGTTTCACTCCACAGATTGTGTTAAATGTGGAGGATTATTACCTAAGTGTAAAAGTAATTCTTCATTCTGTCTGTCTCTCTGTAGAAGGGACTGTTCAGTTCTGAGATTGACCTCCACAAATCCAAACGTTTCACTTCGTTCTCTTTCGCCTGGAGAAAGAAGAAAAAGAACAAAGGTCTCTCTCAGAGCGTCTCGAGTATCAATGTAGAACCCGAGGCCGAGGGTCACCACAGGTCACTGATGAAAGTAGACGAAGTTGCCATAAGCCCAGAAGTGCAACCTGACCCAGATACACCGGAACCGGCTCTCATCCAGGAACACCAACCCCATCGCCTGGATGAAGGATACACACCGGCGAACATCGAAGACATGCAAATTACATTCATCGATGCGTCCGGCTCTGACAGCGAAGATCTTCCAACTCCGGAGGAAAGTCCAGCTTATAAAATCTCAGCGACCAAAGACACGCCTGAGCTTGAACATGTTCTTGAACCTCAAGAACCTGGCACAGCAGATGTGCTAGATGTTCCAGAGAATACAGCAGATGTGCTAGATGTTTCAGAGAATACAGCAGATGTGGTAGATGTTCCTGAAGAAAATGGTACCTACCATGTGGATTATCCTCGCCTGTTTCAGAACACTGAGTCCAGTGACCCAGACGTGGCCAAAGACCAGCCAGGTAGCACATTCGATGACTTGGAGAAGTCCACCCTGACTGGCATGATGTTAGACTTTATGGAATCCAAATTTGCTTCTTTAGGTTCACCTGATTTTTTACCCTTCAATCTAGACACAAGTCGTCTTGAAGAAACCGCAAAAGCCAATGATGATTCAAGATTCAATGATGATGATCATCAAGCTGATGGTTTATCTAGGTTCTCCTCACCTATCTATGAACGCTTTAGCAAAAATGTGATAAACCCTCAAGATGAGCACTCCAGACCTCCTGAACGTTCACCCCGCACCAGTGATGGTGAGACCTATATTCCATCTAGGTTCTCTAAACATGTTTATGATTCTTCAAGCCAGAATGAGAACCTGGACCACACTGCTAGTTCCTCCAATGTTCCTCAAGATGACTTTTTTCTTTCCGATTCGTACTCAACACGTCCTGAAGAAATTTCAGGTCAAGATGCCGATACCAGACCTAAAGAGACCAGAATAGAACCATCTCCAAGAACCTGTGAAGGTGATACCTATGTTCCATCTACGTTCTCCACACCTGTCTTTGAATCTTTCAGCCAAATTAGGAACCTTGACCATGCTGCTAATTATGATGTTCCTCAAGAAGATTTTGAGTTAGATCAAGAACCTCATTCTTTCCAGGTCCATTCTGATTTATGTTCTGTTACTAACATCTTGTCTTGTAATCATGGTGCTTTAATGGAAGGTCCGGTTCTAGTGGACACCCTACTGACTCTTAAAGAGTTACGTTCCAGAGATGTCACGGACTCTGAACATGATCTGAATCATCTTGATGAAGCAACAAACAAGATCACGGTGTCCTACACAGAAACTACTCATGGTCATGGTCAGTTAGAACCCTCATCCATAGGACTAGATTTTCCAGACTCCACCCAAGACAGGTTCAAGTCATTGTCTGCCAAAATATGCAAATATGATGAAGTTCCATCTTCTACTGACATCCAGAAAGCAAATGAAGTATCGTCTGGTGAAGATGACCACGTTGTAACTGAAGAACCTGCTTTTGATACGGAATCAGAAAGACTAGAGAGGACAACAAGTGGTGCTTGTTTTGTTGAGGAGCATGAAGCTGGACCTAATTATGAAGACTCAGAAACGTCACATTTTGAGGAACCTTCTGAAGAACATTCAAATTTAAAATGGCGAGCTAAAGACTTGGAAGATCTGGAGGTATTTCGAGGACCGATCGTTCCATCAGAAGTCAAAGTTGACCGACGGCATGAAGATGTTTCTGCCGTGAAACCAGTCGTACCAGTTTGGCCGGTGTATGAGTTCGAGGAATGTGGAACTGCCCATCCCTGCAGTCCGCATGGGGAAGTGCCGATGACAGACTGCAACCTGGAAACACACCCACACCTGGGGACGGGGTCACGCCACTCCCAGGAGGACCCGTTTGGAGGAGGAGCGAAGGCGAGCGCTCTTAGGCAACATGTGGATACACAGGACATCAATACACGGGTGCCGGTGACACAATCGACGAGCGACGGAGCGACTGATCCTGCAGACAGAGCCGACAACTCTGAGGCTCGACTCGAACCCTGGAGTCACAGCACAGATACCGTCAAGAAACCCACAGGGGTCATTGTTTACATCAGGGAGTTTGATGATAATTCGACAAGGCAAAGCACAAATTCTGATCTTCAACCTGAACCGCAGCACTCAGCATCTCACAGGTAAAGTGGGAACCTTTCAGATCTTTTGAAACCTTTTGGGATTTTCGGAACCTTCAGAACCTTTAGGGAGACTAAAGCAATCCAGGACTTTCTGTGTGTGCGTGTGTGTGTTCGTGGGTGTGTGTGTGTGTGTGTGTGTGTGTGTGTGTGTGTGTGTGTGTGTTTGTGTTTGAACCCCGCAACAGACTGGCACCTGTTCATGTGTTTAGTGAAATTGCCCAATTTGTGTCAACCCAGGGTTTGCTCATGGGTCCAACAGCGGCAACGTTTATTATTACTAGTCCTGTTGGTTAACCTATAAACTATAGCTTGACCAATTATTATCATTCATTAAATCATTGTATTCCAGTTTTATTATTTATTTATGAATATTGCTATTCATGTATTTAATTTGCATAGTTTTTATTAATTTATTTAATTTATAATAATCAAGGTTTTTGTAGGGACTGAATATAGAAAAAAAAAATTCTCAGATTCTAAACTCTCAGGTGCTAGACTGTCATGTGTAGACAGTCGGGTTCTAGACCTTAAGGTTCTAGACACCCTCCGGGGTCTATCTAGACACTCATGTGTAGACGCTCAGGTTGCTCAAGGGTCCAGTAGCACCTTCGAAGGCAGAGCAAAAGAGAGAAACCTGAGAGTCTCGGGTTATGAAATGTTATTGTAACTGATAGTGGGATGATAATCTGCACCTCGCCCATCACTCGTATCTCCTGCCATGAGGTCAATGTTTCATGAGAATGGAGGCAGGAACTCGCCTCCGAGCAAAGTGTAACTGATAACCGCCAACGTAAACATTTGGCTTCGGGGATGTCACGATTCAGAAAGAATCAATACGAATCGATTCACACGGATGATTCCTGGGGTATAGAGTGGGTAGAGTGTATCGTTACATCCCTAACACATGAATCCATGAATCCGTCATCTAGCGTCTCCAGCACTTAATCCTAAGGGTCACGAGACTGTTGCAGGCTGCAGAGACAAACACACACACAAACACACACACACACACACACACACACACACACACACACACACACACACATTCAGGTCCTCATCTTCACCCATCACCTAATTTATGAGCTTCTTTGCGTGTCTTGGACACCTGACTGTGAGCTTCTCCGTCACGTCGTCACGCTGTCACGCCGTCTCAAAGATGAATGCTAGCAAGACGACGACCATGTCAGGTAGAACAAGAGCTGCTAATCTGGAAGCTTCTCACAAGACTTTGAAGTTCGTCTGTCGACATTTGTGACCATTCAGTTCGAACAAAAGAACTTTTGTACGCACAGTTACGAACGCCTCACTTGAGGTTCCGTGTCATTCCCAAGCTATCCGGTCGATGCCGAGGTCAAATTCTTTAAACCGAGCTTTTATTTACATCCTTTATAAAGCCTGCTTTGTGCTAGAAGTTGGCATGGGGAAGGAAAGGGGGGACTTCCCTAAACTGATGCTGTACCGTTGGAAAATTGGAAGCTTTGGAAGCTTCTGAAGCTGGAAATTGCCTTCACTCAACTCATTTGAGATTCAATTGAAAGAGGACCCGGAATATTACGTTTAAACTGCTGCTTGGAAGAAATAATCAGAATCTAAAATAATATCCGACTTACCCTGATGTGTGTCTGATCGAATGCGTGATGCGTGAATGTGTGATGTCGGGAGTGAGTTCAACTTTCAACCAGACACGTTTTAATTGCGCCGCTGCATGTTACTGATGGTTTCCGGGAAACTGTGAGACGTTGGACGCAGAATTTCATGTCGGACGTTGTCCTACAAATGTGAATGGAGATGAATTTACAGATCACACGTAGTTCCGTCGATTGTACACTCCTAAATCATAAAACATTTTATTCTGTTCAGATTTTAGGTCATTTGTCCTTTTTTAAAATAATTTCATATTGTGGGGCCTCTTTCAAATGAATCTTGAAAAACTATTCATTAGAAAAAAATCTTTTTTTCACATTATAGTTCATTTATTTCCTACAAACTTAAAACAAATCATGAATTAATACACAGATGCGTCTACTTCATGTTTATTAATTATGATTTGATCCACAGGGGCTTAATAATGATAATAAATCTAAACAATAATAGAAGCACAAGCAGCCCTGGTCAGTTCATCAGTTCACACACTTTATAATTTCCATTATTTCGTCTTCATTTCTTCATCTTTGCTCGCACATTCCAGTTCACACCCTCATTCTTCGTCCTCGTGTCCGGACTTTAAGTCCCACGCATGATCTGAGCATCGACGAGTCCACGAATCTCCGCCAGACTTCCTGCAACACGGGACTGTTCAGTGTGTCATTAATTCAACAGTAACTAAATAAAGCTTTAGTGTTTCTTCCACACCTCGGTTCTCCAGAATTACATCACAAGTCTCGTATTACAATTAAAGGCTGATTTATAGTCCTGTATCAAATCTTTCCTCGCTCAATCATCGGCTCGAGGAACCACCCTGAACTTGTTGAGTTCTTTTGGCTGTTCAAACTCATCCTGAATCATCTCACCTGGGTTTGATCAGGTGACTTGGTAGTCGCGGGGCTTGAACCGTCGACCATCTGAATGTCCAAATGCTGTTGTAACTGTGCATCGAATAGAGTATAGTCACCGACCACAAGGGGGAGCACAATAGCCATCACAGTAATGAAGCGAGCACGGTTAAAGTAGGTAAAGCAGTCGCTCCCTGCATATGAACTATAAATGAGGTTCTTTGGTCGTTAGATATTTTATTGCAGCTCAGAATGTTCATGAGGTAAAAGTTTCCATCCTCGTTTTGTGAAGCACTCAGACAAACGAGGGACGTTTTGTTTAAATATATTATTTCGTCACCTGCGTGAACGCCGTTCGCTCGCTAGTCTGTCACTCGGCGCTTTAGCCAAATATTTGCTTTCAAGTCTGTAGTCCCTTCATTCAGCGTCCTTGTTGCTTTTGTATAATTTACACATGAAACAAATCCCTCAGATTAACAGATCATAAAGTCTTACAGATAAATAATAGTTGTTGTTATTAAGACGTGTGCGTGTGTGTGTGTGTGTGTGTACGTGTGTGTTTCTTGCGTGTAAACATGATGAACTGGTACAGATCATCGCTTTATAATCTACCAGGTTCATGCTTTATGATATAGAACAATCACTGTTATGATAACAATTGAATTCTTCACATATTTGGGTTTTTTTGTGAGTTTGTGTGTTTTCATCACCCTTTTTATCCTGGTCAGGGTCACTGAAAGTCCAATCCAGCCCGGGGCTTCATCCACCACACCTTTAAAACCCGAACCAGTCGTGTCTGCACCCCCGGTCATCTCCGTCTGATCGTTCCGTTAGTTTAATACACATTTGTGAAATTAACTCACACACCAGTTACCCCACCAGGTGGCAGTGTTGGCGATCCAATCATGGCTTTGTTTATCTGTTTGCCTGTTTACCTGAACATGTCAATGAGCTTGAATTCTGTACGTGCTTGATCTCAAGAATGTTAAGTACCTGTGTAATTGTGACATAAAGACGCTGTAAGAATGCGGCACGGTGAGACGATGGTGCTTCAGTCTCGCTGATTAACGTCTCGAACGCTTTAGAAAACACCACACCTGCATGCAGGGCTCAGAAATGTGACTTATTTTGTTAATAATAATAGTAATAAATAATAATTAATAATAATAAAGTAACGATTATATTTAATTGTGCACCAGTGGTGGGCGCCACACCCTTCCCTTAATTAATTTGCCATAGCCGACCATTCAGAACTCAAATCGCCAGCAGTGTTGGCGTGGGGGCAGATCAGGCCCCTTTATACACACACACACACACACACACACACACACACACACACACACACACACACACACACACACACACACTACATGGAGAACATCCTTGAGGAAGCGGGGGGGAGGAGGGGTAGAGAAAGGGGTCGCCGTGACGGATCTACTGTGTTACATCTTGTTCATTATGAGTGCGGTTGCTCTGGGTTTCCTCCCACAATACAAAGACGTGCATCCAGGTTAATCGGAGCTACTGAAACTGTCATGTCACGCTGCCTCAGACGACACTGAGGCCCTTGATAAGGGCCCTCAACTGTACATTTTAAGTTTTATGCCAGTCACTTTGGATAAGGGCGTCTAAATGCAGAAAATGTAAATGTAAGGTTGCCGGGTCGAGTCTGACCATGGCAACCATGGCTTTAAAATTGTCATGTTTGCTTGTGATTGTGTGTGTGTGTGTGTGTGTGTGTGTGCCATGCAACAGATTGCTGAAGCTCTGTTAAAGCTAGATGATGGATGGATGTTAGAAACGAGGTTTTATTGTTCTTCCGACTCACTTTGACGTCTCTGTATGTTCCTCCTCTTTTAGGTTCCCTCATGTCGTTCCTGTTCTAGCTGAAGATTCTGTAGAAACTCGCCTTGAAGCCGAATCCGAAATGAGCTCCAGCGTGGAAGTCGCGAGCGCCACCTTCACCCTACGTCCCAAACGGTCTCAGCAAGTCAAAGACGACGGCAAACGGGTGCACAAGGTCTCGCTGGTGAACGATGCCATCGACTCATCGATGAGTAACAACGTAAGATCGGACCGAGACGTCAGCCTGGACGCGCCGGACGACCATACGAGGCGTGATGATTACTTCACCGTTACGGAGGGATCCAGGTTTTTGGCTACGGATCGTTCGGATTTTGGGCTCGCAGGTAATTCTTACCTGTACTCTTCAGACTCCAGGTACGAGCCGTTTTATTTCTCTTCAGAGAGAGACCGTGAGACTCCGCCTACCGGTGTCTCCATGGACACAGACGGCAGCCGCGGGTCTGACTGGTGGAACGTGAGGAGCGAAGTCCAGGTAAACAGCGAACCCGTGCCAGGAAGGAGGAGTTGGGTGGAGCCTCACGAAACTCCCGCGGAGCGTGACATGGGAGTAACAGGTACAGCCTGGAGTTCGAATTCCGGCGCAGACCAGGCAGACGGATTCTTCCCGGGCGTGTTCACGGCCACCCGTGTGGACCTGTCGTTGTCTCCAGTGCCATCACCCCCGGACGCTGACCCGGAGCCCTCGGTGGCTTCCTCGCCCCACGAGATGGACGCCCTGAAGGACACGCTGAGGAGCATCGCACCACCCGTTCGACACAGGAATCACCCGAGAGGCTTCAATTTCTCCTCCCTTCCACCGATAGTCGAGGATGCTCCAAATTCCGTCCCGGCCTTCGTGTCCAGCCCAAGCCCTCCCACGCCGCCACCCAGCCTACCACCGGATTTTGGGCTGAACTGGTCAGCGAAGGACCTCCGCACGCCGTTCAGCATGATCCTGGAGCAGAAGAGTCATCAGGAGACCCCGGCTCGCGGTCTCATCCTGCCCTCACGAGCATCGGCCATCAGCAGCATGGTCATGCGCAAGAACTCCTTACCCAACCTCACCGTCGAGGACGCACCTCATCAGGTCAACGGTTTCCTCGGGACCTCACGTCTGGAGAACAGCTTGCTCTTTTCCGGCTATAGTTCTGGCCTGCTCGAGGAGAACAACCAGACGTCTGGCCATCGCGGCATCTACCGGGCGGCCTCGCTCCCCGAGGTCAACTTCAGTCACGACTACCTCAGTTCGTTTTCCAAAAGCTCGGACCTGTTCACCTCCACGTTACCGTCGTACCAGCTCTCGTCGTCGGCGAACTCGCTCCCGGGGACGATGGAGCCGAGTCGGATCAGCAGGAGCTCTCTGGTCATTCACAGCCCCCCTCCGTCCAGCCCCACCTCGAACCTCGTGCCCTCCCTGAACTTGGAATTGTACAGGACCCTTTCACCCGATTCCTCACCCAAACCGCCCAGCCTGCAGCGACGGCTCAGCACCGGCACGTCTTCTATGGAGTCCATCGTCCCTAACGGCTTCGGAGGAGATATGGGAGTTGCCCTGGGACCAGACAGGAACCTTTTGGCCAAATATAGAGCGTTCCCCGATGCCTATGTAAGTAGTTCTGTGTTTACCAGTAATTCTTTATAAACAGATAGATTAATAAATGAATATATACTGACACGGGGCGGCACAGTGGTCCTTGTAAAATGATCCGGGGCTTTCCGTGTCTGCATGGCTTTCCTCTATGGGAAATGATTTGGACAGGTCCATTGATTATTACGATCTGAGTTGATGAAACATACTCAGCACACACCCTTGACGTCTCGGGATGAACTGTGTACGCTATTTAAATTAAACACTAGACGTTATTACTCGATTTCAGCTGGAGTAAGGTTGAGATGGTGTGTGCAAGTGTTCCTTAAAAACATCCAGGTAGTAGAAGAGAAGCCTGGAGTCGTTTTCTCAGTCCTGCAGTGAGAAACAAAGCCCTGCTGTGATAGGCTAGAATTCCTCGAGTGAAAGCCCGGTTTAGAACCCGACACCTTACGGATTACAATGAGACCCCGTATCGGTTACTCAATTCCTCATGCAAGATTCACGTCTCTTCTTTTCTCCGGATCTGCTGACATGGTGAAAGGGTGTCGGTATTGTGTCTGATTCCACCGCTAAATATATATATGATTATATTTATATATATATATATATATATGTGTGTGTGTGTGTGTGTGTGTGTGTGTGTGTGTGTGTAGCGTATTTCACTCGGGAGTACCACTTCCTAATTGTGAATAACTATGCAACACATGACCAGTCGTTCCCAGTCGTACTCGTGACCCTTGGCTGCTCCGACCCCCATCAGAGTTCCTCTCTGCCAGGTTGTTGCAGGTCTTTGTCGAACCCTTATAGGAACTGTGTGTATCTACGGGACAATTTAACATCTCCAATCAACCTAGTGCATGTCTTTGGGCTGTGGGAGGACAAACCCATAGTAAACCCACGCGGAGAACCACTAAGCGCTAACCATTAAGCTAACCACTAAGCCACCGCGCCGCCACGTATATTATTAAATTTCCCAGCATTCGTTTTTGGGACCCGGTGACCCAGTACAACGTCACATCGAACGCTCTCAGCGGTGTGGCGTAACGCATCATCGTTTCCCTCTGGTTGCCATAGCGGCACTCGGTACCCGATCACGAATTTAATGAGGTTTTTAGGACTTGTATTGTGCTTGTTGACTCTGGCTGCCGGAGACTCTTCTGTGTCCTCCAGTGGACCGTGGAAACGTCCTGGGTTCGATTCCCCTCAGTGAACCGGTTCGTTTAGAGCTTCAACTTCGTTTATCTGTCTTGGATCCTCGTCCGTCGTCCACCTCACGTGTTGCGTTTTGTTTTGCAAGTCAAACATCGTTTGTGTTGTTTTGTTAATAAACTCGATTAGGGACACAAAACAATAGGGCACGACACGTCGCTTCTGGTCGTGCAGCTCGTCCTCGCTCGAGAGCTCGCCTTTTTTATCCTGGTACATTCTTCTGCCATTAATTATGATTGATTTATTGGGTGTTATGAATTTGGCACGTTGGAAGTCAGTTCAGCGTCTGTCGTGTGCAGACGGATCGAGGTGAAATAGTTTCAGGATGTGCTGGACCTGTTTCTCAGAGAAACAGCTCACAATTCTATTTATATCAACAATTATAACTTTATTATAACTTTATTTATTTACATCTGTCTTTGTTTGTGGTCTGATATGTACACGTTCATCGCCGATTTTGGCCGCATTTGTAATTACTGGGCTCCAGCTTTATTTATTTTAACCGGTTCCGGTTCTTTCCGGGTCCCATCCGTCCACCGTCTACTATTAGCAGCGGTGCTAATACAGCTCAAATACACTAAACACTCGAACGGGTCGCCCGTCTGATTCCATCTCTCTTATGCAGATTTAGAATCCATCATTTTTCTGATTGTGTTTTGATTGTGCACAGCTGCTTCAGCTGCAGGTACAAACACGAGCTCATAACCCGAGGTCAGATCGGATATCAGATCTGATATCGACGCCACTCGGGTACGAGTGGATGTGCGAACATGCTTCAGTCATTCTGAATCCTAATTTAAGAGATTCCGTCCCAGTGTTTCGGTCTCACTCTTCTACTGTTCTGTACTTTAATGTTAGATTATATTACTGTTAAAAGGTTAGATTACTTTAAAGCGGTTTTAAAACCAATGCAATCTGGCAACCCTGTTTACTTTAAAATTGCAGGTTGTAAAAACTATTTTAAAAAGTACAAATACACAAAAACCACTTCATTACAATAACTGGAGTAAATGTGATTCATGACTTTCCATCTCTGAGTTTGAAACATTCCCACGATGGCGTATCACAAGGGCGTGTTAAGCTCGGTGTGCTTATCTAAATATCCTGGTCCAGGTCCAGGTCCTGGATGGTCCGTATAAATATGCCATTAATATCCCCGTTAGATTCTCGGCTCTGTCAGTCTGAGTCCCGCTGATGAAAGTCTGATGTGAAGGTCTGATTACTGGGTTTTGTTTGTTTGTGCTGAATAAACTCGCTCAGTAAACGGATCAAATTTCCACTCTGGATGTGTTGGCGTCTTCTGATGCTGTAATCAGACCAAACACTCGAGGCGCATTTCACATGAGACACGATAGAACGATCTGGAACACGCGTGTGCACAGTTCTGCAGTTCTGGAGTTATAAAGTTTTGCAGTTATAAAGTTCTAAAGTTCTGCAGTTCTAAAGTTCAGCAGTTCTGAATTTCTACAGTTCTTAAATTCTGAAGTTCTAAAGTTCTGAAGTTCTGAAGTTCTGCAGTTCTAAATTTCTGCAGTTCTGCAGTTCTTAAGTTCTGCAGTTCTAAAGTTCTAAAGTTCTGCAGTTCTGAAGTTCTGCAGTTCTAAAGTTCTGCAGTTCTAAAGTTCTAAAGTTCTGAAGTTCTGAAGTTCTGCAGTTCTAAAGTTCTGCAGTTCTAAAGTTCTGCAGTTCTGGCGTTCTGAAGTTCTACAGTTTTAAAGTTCTGCATTTTTGCAGTTCTAAAGTTCTGCAGTTCAAAAGTTCTAAAGTTCAGCAGTTCTGCAGTTCTACAGTTCTAAAGTTCTAAAGTTCTGCAGTTCTAATGTTCTGCAGTTCTAAAGTTCAGCAGTTCTGAAGTTCTGCAGTTCTAAAGTTCTGCAGTTCTAATGTTCTGCAGTTCTAAAGTTCAGCAGTTCTGGAGTTCTGGAGAACGATGTTTAATGTGAAATGTTAAATTTAAATCTCGTACATAAACAAAGAACGAGGAACTGAGATATTATATATATATATAAATATATTTCATACATAAATACATAAATATTGTAAATACATAACAATATACTTACATGTATAATTTATACATGGTATTATAATATAGACATACATACATTTATAATATACACGTACATACTGTGCATGCTTACAGATTGGTGACCTGTTCAGGTGTTCAGCGTATTCGCTCGTTTACTGTGTGTCTAATCAATGGGTGGTGTGGGTGGAGGAATAACTCAAACATTGTTTATTTATGTTTATTTGTTGTTTCGGTGGGATCGGTTCCACTTTTGTTACATAACATTTGCTCTGAACTTTTCTTGAAATTTTCCGAACCCAGTTCCCTGTAATCCGGGGCTCGGCCTCGGCGTCGGTGCGCCTTTCGTCTTCCGAGGAAATCTTTAAAGGCTTGAATGTGGTTAGTACAGATTCTCACAACGTCTCGATGTTTCTGTGGAATTTCCATTGTTGATTTGAATCAGGGGTGCACAAACTTTCAGCAGAGACGACATCCAGCCTGATATTATCAGAACCGTTACCATTAAGACTCGTGGAGTATTTTATGAAATATTTAGATCTTTTCACTCTTTAATGACGTCATAATTTAGCGTCTCCGGGGATGTTCAACTTTATTTATCCTCTTACTGAGAAACTACAGAACCGACATAACTTCTGTGGTCTATTCCGGTAGAGAACATACCAAACACCCCTGTATCATTTTATTTTTTAAAAGAATCTAAAACACCAAATTAGCGTCTTTTACGGTTATAATCTTGTACTATGGATCATCTGCTGCCACCTTCTGGTGAGATATAAAATAAAATTTTTTGTATGTGTGTTTATTACACTGTGTTATAACACTGCAGCAGCTGCCGCTGATGGGACAAATATTATCGATTCCATGATCGGAGCCTGCAAGCCGGTGATGGAAATGTAAACAGGGGCCACAGTTGGCCCCCGGGCCTTGATTTGAACTGTGTGTCTATAATGAGACTTGATTGTTTGGTGAGTCGGGTTCAAACACACCCGGGTGTCGTTATCACAAGTCTGTACACAGTCGGGCGTGGGGGAGGATGTTCATCACCTCGGGCTTCTAAACACTGTTTACACACGTGTGTGTGTGTGTGTGTGTGTGTGTGTGTGTGTTTGTGTGTGTGTGTGTGTGTGTGTGTGTGTGTGTGTGTGTGTG
>JAOTRQ010044057.1:0-17117 GCA_028565875.1 Hoplisoma paleatum
AACATTATGATTAAATAACAAATACTTGATCATTAAATTAAATAATTAGATATTAAATAAAAACAAGTAATTTTTTGCTGGAATTAAGCAAAGCATTAAAATATACGAATAATTTTAAAATTGCAAAAAAGAATTGAATCTGGCTTGTGGTCAGGAAAAAACAAGAAGAAAAAAAAATATATACATAAAAATAATAAATATAAAATATATATACATACAAATAAATAAATAAAAATATTTTTTAAATAAAAGAAATGGATTTATTCCGTCAGGATTTGTTGGATTTAAACGAAGGACAAAGTTCTCGGCGTATCAGCAGAATCACATTCCGGCGTATCGGCTGCATATTTATCAACACGTTCATTAAAGTCGGTTCAATATTTGGACAGAAATCTTCATCCTGACTCACTCAGTCACTCCTCCTTCCCGCCTTCTCTCCTCCTAACCGTGATGCAACGGTGGCAGCTGCCTGCTCGTGGGCTGGGGTCCCCCCTTTTTCTTAACACAATCATAGCTACAAATGCCAGCCAAAACGCATGTGCCCACCCACCCGCTCACCCGCTCACCCACTCACACACCGACGCTTAGCTGAGCTGCTCGAGCGTATCTTGGCGCCGGCTATATTTGGGTTGCGGCACTATTTTGGGGATCCGTTATTGAATACTGAATAGTAAGCAACGCCAAAAAGACCATCTGGAGCAGAACAGAAAAGCCGGTGTGGATCATTTTCACACGATTGATTTTCTGGATTGATTTTAATTGATGTTAAATTGAATTGTGGCGCGAATATAAAGAAAGAAAAAGGCGCCGTGTTCCATCCATATTTAGTTCTTTATTTGCACACAAACTTGGCACTGCCATACGCAAGCACAGACACGGTGAAGGACTAGTACGTGACGTAATATAGAATTACCAAAAATTAAAAAGGCGTATATTTTTACCGGATCATGGATTCTCTTTGCCTCACCTACCAAACCGTCTTCAATCACACTCAGCTCAGATAAAGGTGGCACAATTACTCCACACCGCCACGCCCACCTAACCAGTTTTATTACCGGTCATTACCAACCGGACACTCAAGATGCACCAGATCATCCATTAAACTGCTTAATCTGCTTTAAAAACATTTTAGCTCGTCATGTAGAGAAAATAAAGAAAATAACACAAGATAACACAACACGCCTTCTGTCCTTTCTATCATCGTGACTATTGAAGAGACAACCTGCACCCTGTTCATTAAACTCTATCAGCTCCACCAAACAATCAATTCCTAGCAGATGATCGTTTGTCAAACCCGGGAACAATGCTGGGGACCATTTTCCAAGCATAACACGCCAGAATATGATGAATTTTTTACCAATATGAATGCTTTTAGTCTGAATTAACATGATGTTCTTTACCAAGTCATTTCCAAGCTTTTGAAAATGATTGTATTTGCAAATATATGAATATAAAATACATTTATTAACAAAAATAGACACTACATATAGGTAAAGTGTCCAGTTCCAGGACCTTCACACTGCCCCTCCCTATTTTTGGTACATTTATAGAGCAGGATTACAAAATAGAACCATCAAGCTAATATAACAGAAAACTATCAGCAGCTGTAAAACTGTAAAACTGTTTCTGTAACCGCGTGACCGTAATTGTTACCAATATTTCCCCCACATGCATCATGACATATGAATCGCACAAAGCCAGAGACAGAACACGCAAGGAATTTCAAGATACGTGCAAGATTAGTCTATTCGAACCCCCTCTCCACCCAATTCCACCCATCATGTAAAACACTCAGGTGTCTGTGTGAGAAGCCGCTCAGTTTCGGCGCATCACTTCTCCCACTGACCCCTGCGGGGGGTCATAAAGAACGCAGGACCCCACCACCACCATCATCATCATCATCATCATCATCATCATCATCATCATCATCATCATCATCATCATCATCATCATCATCATCATCACCACCATCATCATCATCATCATCATCATCATCATCATCATCATCATCATCATCATCATCATCATCATCATCATAATCAACCGTCCGAACTAGTCTAGAAACTGCCAGTCTATACCCGCAGCATTCTTTGTCGCTTGTAATACACACCCACCTGTACGCACACACCCACACATACACACACTCGAGTGCATACACTCGCCATTATGTCTGCACGAGGAGGGGAATCCTGTTTCGGTGTGGAACATCCACTCCACTCTGGGTGGATCCTGCCACCGTTCTAAGCCTCGTTCATCAGCCGAAAAGAAAACTTTTCTTTTCGAGAAATGGTTTCACATTCTGGTTGAGTTTTTCTATTTCTGCAAACATCTTACATCTTACAAAATAATAAACAACAAACTACGGACAGAACGTGACCATCTTTCGGCTACGGATGAGAGTCCGTAATTTAAACGGGCACCAGTATTTTAAAGCAAGATAATCAAATACAAATTAAAATAAAATCCCTTTGGTCTTAAAAAGTCTTTGGTTGTTGGTCTTTGCACCGTGCACACAGCAGCCAATCAGTGCATGAAGGTGCACCGGAGATTCTGCCCGGGATAAGAACAATGAACAAACCCTGCAGCTGCACAACTACTGAACCTACTGAAATCCTGAAATCCTGCAGCAGTATCGAGACCATTTTCCTAAATTTTTTAATGTATTTTTTTTTATTTAGGTAAGCGGAACATGTGCAGATCCGTACGGTACCTTTTCTGTACAGACCCAGAAGCGTGTCCTAGTTTACAACCGAATCTATTTCCGTCCCCGCCCCTGGGGTACACCTACGTTCGTCAGGCTGAACGCGGGTTTGCGTATCTGGGTGTACGACGCACGAGTTACCGGGTAGTGAGTCATTTGTTAAGGTTCGCTAAGTGAATGAATCAGTTGGTCAGGGGTTCGTAAATGTGTGTAGGATGATGAAAAAAAGCATAAATGGAACAAAACAGGAAAGACTTGCACGCTACCAGATCAGATAAAAATAAATAAATTCATCTTTAAAGAATCGTAATAAAGAATTCACGTCCTGTAAACGACTGTCGAGTTCATATAGCAGTTATAATGACTTTATAACCACAGTGCGCCCTGTTTCTAGTGTTAGGAGTTGATTCCTTACTACACTTCTGCTGTATTCCCACCCGTAACGACGAACCTCTGTTCCTCTTCCCCTCCCAACGTGAAAAAAAGACTCAGACAAAGAAAAGCAAACTGAAAAACAAACAAACAAACAACACAGAAGTGTGTGTACCTATGCTGTCAGGTCGAAAGCACATCCATTGGGATGCGTCTCAGAGAACTGGTAGATGCGAGAGTCGTAGGACGTGTCCACTCACCTCAACCTCGCTGTCCGTCCTCGCCGGAGCTGTGAAAAGGATTGGCTCGGAGTGGCTCGGCTACTGCACACTGAGACAATGAAGCAAAGAGAGAGAGAGAGAGAGAGAGAGAGATGGGGAGGGGTGCGAGAGGAGGAGGAGGACGACGGCGACGTTGAGGAGAGATGGAGGGAGGTAAAATGAAGGAGATTGAAGGAGCGAGTGAAGGAGGGGGGTGCGTGAAGAGAGAGGGTCTCGAGTAGACGGCCAATCAGCGTAGAAATCAGCACGGGCTATCTGATGAAACACCCCTGGATTAGCGATCTGCGGCTTTCGGCGACTCGAAAGCGAGAGATAATAAGGTCACGGCAAGAAAAAAAATCCTTAGTTTATAAATAAGAAAGGCAGTGTTCGCAAAAGCTATGTCAAAGTAACGTCGAAAAGGTCCTATAACGACTCTCGTGTGTCACGGATCGACATTTAAAAGTACCAAAGAAAAGTCTAAAAAATAAAAAGCATCAGGACTTCGGACAGTCAATCCGGACAGTAGCTGGACGGTTGATAGCATCTCCAGCTTGCTCTGGAATCCTAATTTGACCTTGCCTCTCTAATCCCACTTTTCTTTCGTGAACTCCTTACGGGTTCGGCTCTTGCAGATTACCCCGGGGGGTCATCAGAGGCCAGAACATCTTGGGTGGTTTACCCCCCTCCCACACACACACACACTTTCCTCTTTTCCGCAGAGAAAATACAGGGACCCGAAGACTGAACAGAACAAGCTCTAGCCCAGCCAGCCAGGTGTTCCTACTGGATTGTCCGTTCCTCAGACTGGGACAGGGTGCAGCACAATCTCCACCTCCAATTATTTGGGGCTGAAAAGCTTAGACAAGAACAAGAGTCTGGCCCGAAAAGCCCTTTTGAAAGTTGGCTCGGGGAGGAATAAAATGGAATGAAAAGTGCTTTTCAGTCAGCAAAGTCCAGATATATATTTTTTACACAATTAGCACCCGCAGAACGTCCGGAACGCACTCTCGAATGGGAGGGAAATCGAGGCCCGAAAAATCAACCGCAGAAGTCTGAGGACTTAAAAGTTTTGACGAAAGGTAGAGGATTGATTCGCTTTCTTTCGCCAGCTGCCTCGTTCGGCGCAACTCTTTTCTTCTTTTTGGTGTTTTGTTCCCGCATGGAGAGCCCTTGCCGGGACCATCCATCACACCGACAGGAAGAACGAGTGCACAGCGCTGAGGCTCGGCAGGTGCTGCATCCTTCTTTCCCTTCTCCGGCCCGGACAAAGATCCCCGCCGCCAGCCAGCCACCACCCCCTCCCTCCAGCCCGCCACGATCGAGCTCGTTCTGGCTGCTCATTTTCTCCTCCTTGGCCATGACAAAAAAAAAAAACGAGTGGGATAGCGCCGTGTGGGGGACGGAAGAAGAAAGACACGTGGAGAGAGAGAGAGAGAACAAACGTCGGAGGGACAGGAGGGAGGCGAAAATTAAATGAGCGAAAGATGAATGAATATAGGAGTGAGTCGAAGCCAGGGATAAAGGAAGGGAGGAGGGAACGAGGCATGCGAGTGGGTTCTCCTGTCCCACACGCACTCCCCCATGGCGTGGAAAGTGTAGGACAACATGAAATAAAGGAGAGATGAAGTGGCGGAGGTGGCGCCGGTGGTGGTGGTGGTGATTCAGCGACAGCCTCGACCGTCCTATTTCTCGCCGTCTCTCCTGTTCTTTCTCACTTAACATGCCCGAAAAGGAGAACCACCTCATGTACGCCGAAGCTCGTCTTCCCTCTCTCCCTCCCTCACTCTCTCGTTTTCTTTCCCTCTTTCCTTTCGTTCTTTCTTTCACATGCACATTCGGTTCATTACAATTCACCGATTCTTAGCGCAACACGCTTCACTAACCCACTCAGCGAGACCGGGCAAAGCAAGACATTGAATTCTAATGCAGAAAAAAAAAGAAAGACAGAGCGAGAGATAGAGCGAGCGAGCAACGAGCGAGAGAAAGAGAGAGAGAGAAAGAGAGACAGAATCAGGGGGAAGCAAAGGCAGACCAGCAGGTGTCCTCTCTTTCGGCCGTACCCATCTGCCTGGGAAAAAAAAGCCCAGCCTCTCAATAGCGCACACTATTTTGTACACTTAGTCCCTTCTTACCAAGTTGAGCTTATCTGGAAAGGAAGAAAAGAAAAATATAGTCTATTCAGAGAGAGAGGACCACACAACCTAGCGAAAACGAATCCAAACAGCCCATGAGAGGAGAAAACACGTCTGCGCAGAGGCTGTATAGAACCTCCACGATGCATTCTTTCTAATGTAGATGTAGTAATTACTGGAAGAATTTTTTGTCCCCTCCCCTCCCACTTCTGAATAACGACAGAACCCCGCTGTGATGATAAGGCCGAGCACATCTATCTCGCTTTGGATGGAGCTTTCTATTGACCACAGTGTCCCTGCATCACACCGATGCCCGTATGTACCACAAAGACACTAAAGAACGAGACACTGGGAACATAAACGAGTTGTTTTTATTTGAACTACTCAAAACAGGGTCCGCTAACAGGTCGCCGAAGGTCGTTGAATTATTGATTTGCCCCTCCTGACAAAACACTCCCTGGAACTGGCATTACAATACACTTGCTCGTGCACCTATTGGTTAGGATCCTGCAGGACAATTCGGTCTCTCCGCTGATTAACATGACTGGGGCTCAACCCAATAACGGTTTGCACCAGGGACCCTTGTGGGGTTGTACCAGGGACCGCCTTGCTGCCAGGCAACAGTTTTGTAGCACCAACATGCTGATGCTGTTGCTTCTCAGGCCTGCACAGACACAAAGGTGGATCTCAGTTTTCTTATCATCAGTACGTCACCAAAACTACAGCTCGTGACCCCCCATGGTCTGCAGCGACTGTAGGTTCCGAGGCTTGTTAATAAACGTGTCGTGATGCGGTCGTATAGCTCAGTCAGTTGGGTGGTTTAAGAACTGTCCTTGTGATAGGAAGGTTGACGGTTCGATTCGAAGTTGACACTTCACTACTGAAGCGTCCTTGAGCGAGGCACCGAACCCCTAACTGCTCCCCGGGGCACTGTGGCAAGTGCTGCCCAATGCTCCAGACATGTGTGCTTACTACTGTCACCTAGCGTGTGTAAATGTATGTTTCACGGCACAGACTGGGTTAAATGCAAATGTATAAATAAATACAATTGTAAACAGAATCTCTCTTGTTTTTCGATTTATGTTGCTGCCGGTGCCTCTTGTGACTCGTCCAAAGTCCTAGGGGGCGCATTCTTTCCGTCCATACGTCTCCGAAAACTGCTACTCATGTCCTGGTTTGCAGTGGACAATTTTAGGAAGGTGGTCATAATGGCACGAGGTAACGGGGTAACAAGCGAGCAAAACACATCAGGACTGGAGGGAGGTGGGGGGAGGGGTTCGAGAGTGCTGACATAAGATCAAATATACTTTGGGATGCCGCGAGTACATTTTTATTTATATATACATGTCTTGAGAAATTTTTATACAGTGACAAAAAAGCATATGAATAAAATAATGCTCAAATGATTAAAAGGGAACGATTCCGAGCTTGTGTATCGATGATCTAGAGCTCTGCAGATAAGCCGTCATATAAAAGCAGATGATTGATTTCGTGCTCTGTCTGTACTGCCTGCAGTTCTGAATGTAAACCAACAGTCATTTTATACCGAGAAATGAAATCCAGTTTGTTTCATAATATTTATTTTTATGTTATAAAAGTGGAGAGAACACACACACACACACACACACACACACACACACACACACACACACACACACACTGCATTATTAAACATGTTCGGAACGGATCTGTGTCTGAGTAAACATCGACTTCATCTGGAAACGAGTCGCACGCTTCTGACAGATGCTACTGCACGACTTTAGCAATGTATTCACCTACCGGGCTTAAATCAGAAGGTGATCAGAAGGTCGTTGGTTCGAGCGTCACGATCCTGCCACGTCAACCCTTGTTCTCATGAGAACTCAAAACTCTTGAAATGCTTAAATGGTATATCGGCACGTTTCTACTGCTCACATTACGTGTTTGCACAGCGGGTTGTGCTTACGCATTATTCATTAGGGACCATTTTTAATGCTGGATGCCCTTCCTGACACAAACCTCCATATCTATTCATGCATCCTATAGTAGCTCAGAACCTAAAGCACACTTCAGTGATTCTAAAGAACCTGGATGATTGTTTTATATTTACATTACCTTTATTCAACTTGTCATACAATTACAACAGAACACCGTTTTGAGCCATTAAGGCCCAACAGTGACAACTTGGTAGTAAAGTTGTTTGAACTGGCAACTTACTGATCTCTAGCTCAGATTCTTAACCACTTAAGGCTTATTTATACTTCTGTGGCCCGATGTACACCTCCAAAAGTTTCTAACTATGCATGTCAAAACTTGGCAGACCACAAGGGGGAGCACTGTAGCCTGTAAAAGGATGGAGTGCACGCGTCTGAATTTAAAGTAGCTACTCACTGCATATAGTGGTGCCTTGCACAGATGATTACACATTTAAAATAATCCATTGTTCAATATCGATCAGCAAAATTCTACAACGCAAGGTAAACACAAACGTGACAGAACCCTCAGAAACCCGACGCCCTTTAGTGTTGTGGCGGTGAATTACCTCGTGGTGCATAAGACCTCGACGCAGAACTAGAAAAGACTAATAATAACGCCGTTGTCTTGTCGTGAATCGTGAGCCGTGAGTCCACTAATGTTTTGGACTGTGGGAGGAAACCAAACGCAGCAGACATGCAGCATTCCACACTGTTCGAGGATCGAACCCAGGACCATCTTACTGTCAGCCAGGAGACATGGTGCCACCGTCGTCGACTAAATGCAAAAAAAAAATGTCAATCCAGGTGCATTTAAGACCCGCCAGTTTACCCGCCAAACATTTTAGGACACTCGAGCATCGGAATAAATCAAACCAATATTAAAAATGATCAATTCCTCCCGAGCTTTGTTCCCCAGTCCCACCCGCGAGAGACAAATGAAAGACAAACAGCACGTCGTTAATGTGATAAGTTCAGACCTTCTTCAAAAACAGCAGACGCTTTTACCAATCTAATTTCAATTTAAAATGTGAATTATGCAAAATAGATAGAGCAGGTATTAGCACCCTGACAGATAGTTGTTAGTCTCCGGGCCGTGTGACCGATCGGCCAGTTAAGCTAATTCACAGCCAATCTCGGCTTGATCTTTGACCGAAAATGATATTTCGGTCCGTAATAATTACATCGCGCCAAACAAATCCACGAAGTCGGACGAAAGGGCAACCGAGTTCCATTCCACGGCACGCGTGATCCGCCACTCGTGTTATGAGAAAGTATGCTTGCCTTAAATGTCAGACAATAAAGCGCCGTCCCTTAGTTACTCTCGGAAGATTGTGGTTATTATGATTAAAAAATCACCGCTATTCTTGGACTAAGTGCCCGTGCCCTTTTCAGAGATATGATTGACATCGGTGACGGGACCGCAGGACCGCAGGACCGCAGGACCGAGAGAAAGTGTGTCGGAATTGACAGCGAACGATTTTCTTTCTCTTTTAGTCTCTCTCTCCTTCTGCTGTTGTGTATACATAGATTACAGATGCAATAAAACTGTCATAGGGAAAACGTGCCTGTCACTGCTGGTGATTCCTGCAGGAAGCGATCGAGCGCAACACACACACAAGCGCGCGCGCACACACACACACACACACACACACACAAACACACACACACACAGGTATCTCCACTGCCCAAGGCCTACTGTTCCCCAGCTTCCATTTAATTAAAGCTAGATTGAACTTCGAATCATTTGAAATAATGTCCGGGTCCTGATAAGATGATAACGTAATGATTAGTGGACTCCACGCCGACCTTTTAACACCACTAAACATTGACCGTTTCTTTAACATTACACAGTCTTTGATTTTTTGGGCTAATTTGTTGTTTATTATCACCAGAGACTTCGCTAAAAATACTAAAACGCAGGCAACTAAAAAAACGTTTTCCACCGTCGTGCTTTTAGACCCAATCCGCGCACATTCACACACACGCACACTCACGTACACACACCACATTTTACATTTTAATCACTTGGACTGATTGTTAAATAAATAGCTAAAAAGCGCTGCTTTCCATTTGTAAACACATCTGCTACAGCTAAGACTAAAAGTAACAGTAAATACTTTTTTCTGGCTAAACTTGTCAGGAAATATATTTTTCTAAAGCTGTAAACCGCTAAGTTTTAAGAATATTTAAGCTAATTCTGTTGGTAGTGATACTAACACAAGTGAACACACACTAAGGGGCAGTAGTGACCTGTCGACTATCGGAATCAAACCGGCAAACTTCCGTTCACAAGCCCGGTTTTCTAAGTACGAGGCCGTGGCTGCATAACAAATCATTTCACGGGGGTCTCACATGGGTTTCGAACCCACAATCTCTGGCTTAGGATGCCAGTTCCTTATCAATTAGGTCTGATTCATATAGCAACGTCTTATTATCCTTGTTACCTCACTATGTGAGCTCTCAGGGTTGTAAACACACGCCGAAATGTGTGTGTGTGTGTGTGTGTGTGTGTGTGTGTGTGTGTATGTGTGTGTATGTGTGTGTTTATGCACAGCTCACTACTATTGTGCACTGCTTATCAGTCTTCATAACAGAACTATTATGATCATAGTAAAAATTAGATGATGCATTTATTTGGTTGCCCATTTGCAAAATATGGTGGTGGTAGCCTGGTGGCCGAAGCTTAGGACTGCACACTAAGGGATGAACTAGCAATGAAATGATTTGCCAATTTTAGCCGTTTTCATTACAGCGCGACAGATGTCTGGAGACGGATCTTGGGAGCACAGATGCAGCTGGATTTAATAGGCAAAAAATAACCCTAGTAAGACTTGGCAGGAGAGGTTTTTGTTTAGGATTACCCAGAAGAACACATAACAAGACCCTGAGACAAAATGTAATCACCAAGCCCACCATAATGTTCCTCCATGTGCCTGAAACCACTAGTAGGGCAAAAAACGAACGATTATTTTTGATCTTCGACTACGCGGACGAGCATTTAGCTGATGAGTCGATTAGACAATCCGGTCTGGACACGATCGAGTCATTTTATAGCTCGATCATTTATGAAAGAAACGCCTGATCAAAACTATATTCTGTATAACATGTTCACGTTTAGTAAATGCAATGACAAACGTAAACACGGGGAAGGTGGAGCGTTTCCGGCAACAGCTCGTCAGGATACAAGTTTGCCTCGTGAAGATGCCAAAACAGCGTATTCTCAAAAGAGCTGAAACTGGTGAGAATAAAACGAAATAAATAAATCTCTTTATGTGAGAGTGATTTTGTGCAAAGAACTTCATAAACATGTTTTTTCTTTTTTCTTTTCTTGAGTCCACAGACTCGATTCTAACTTGTTTATAAAGAGGCATAAAACGTCCCCTTTAAAAAATGGCAGTTTGTTAAACACGGTATTAAAACCTAAATAAAAGAAGTAAATCCTAATAGCTGTGGAACGTGATGCTGCTTTGTTTCTTTTGTGATTTCTAGGGACTTGAGTAAACGTCATTAAACTTCTGTTCTTAAAATAATCTTTACCATTTTTTAACAAATGAATCCCGAAAAGCCAATAAACAAATAAATAAAGTGGCATTCAGGTATGCAAATGTATTACAACGTGCATTGTGTTTGACTTATTACAGGTTGGAAGCTGAAATGTTAAAACAATGAATTAGAACAACTAATCGTAATAGATTAAAGATCGACTCTTGATATACATCGATATGCACATCGCGACGGATCTGCTGCAAAAAATAAACGAATAAAATTCCTTGTCGACAGATTTTTTTTACATCAGCGTAATAAGTTCTAAATGATGTTATCAATCTTTGCGGTCTTGCCGAATAGCCTGTGTATCGTTTATTGCTCTGTCATTGATTTGTCCAGCATGTTTGTATTGCTCGTGACAGAGGATGCTCGGGATTGCCTCCTTCTCACGACCCGTACGATGACGTCAGTGCATCGAGAGATCTCTGCATTTTCAGACAGATCCATAAAAATACCGCTTTGGCAACACATTAATTTCTCAGGGATGCCACTCATAGTGACACATTGCTGACCAGGATGGATCGCCGACTGGAACGCGGTGACGCTGACAAATTGCCACTGACACGGCTGACATTTATACTGTACACACAACATCGACTAGGATACGACGCTTAATGGGACAAAATAAACCTTCTGGAATTCAAGTCTGGCCAAGATAAAGTAAAACTGATGACTGTGACAAATCGGTTTGATTGCGTTTGGTCCGGACGCGTTGCGAAAGAGGACGTGAGGTCACATCAGGATGCAATTTCATTCATATTTATTCATCACGGTCTAAAATAATATTAATTGATGCTGTGCTCATTGTGCCAAGAAAAGTCAATCCTATTGATCATATTCACTTTTTGTACCATTGTGCTTTGAACACACGTAGGAATTATTGCTCCATTTTATATATATCCGTGTAGTGAAACACACACTAGGGGGCAGTAGTGAGTACACGCTAAGAGTTCAATGCCTGTCGTGATCTGTCGACTCTCTGAATCAAACCACCAACCTTCTGATCACAAGCCCGGTTCTCTAACCACCAGGAGGCGACACTCGATTCACTTTATTGTGTTTACTAAAGTGTTTCTTTGTATTTATTTATTTATGTATTAATTCATCATAAAAGATAAGATGAAATAATGCACTTGTAATTATCTTTTATTAAGCTAAACAATTAATTAACTTTCAGTTTTAAAGTAGGTACAAAATACTGAAGTGTTCCTAGTCAAATTTAGAAAGTAGGCCCTCTGCTGTTTGAAATGAATCATTAAACATGAATATCTTTAGTCACCTGGTGGTTAGAGAAGGTGATCGGAAGGTTGCTGGTTCGATTGAGAGTTGACTGGTCAAAACTAAAAAGTGCCATTGAGCCAAGCACCGAACTGCCTCGCCGGTCGACTTAGCTAGGGCTAAACAGTGCTACAAAAACACGTGTACTCACTACTGCCCCCTAGACTGGGTTAAATGTAGACGATTATTTACGCTGTTCAAAAAGCACAATGATAAAAATGTTAGAAAATCCTGGTATTTACCGCCATGATGTGTTTTCCACCCATCACCAGAATACAGTCCCAATAGTTCCTGAACCACCGTGGCTTGGTTTGCATTTCCCTGGTTTTTGCTCACTTTTCTATGGCATGAAGCATGAATATTTAGGAACTTCCTGTTGTGCGTTCTTTTCTTTGAGTTATCAAAGCACAGCAGGACATGAACTCAATCAGACGCGCCGCTGTCTGCCAAGCATAAAGCACAACGAGGTGCACATTTAGAACAAAGTTTCATTTTTTATAAAGGACTTTAAACGTCATTCTTTACACATGTTGGTCACCGTTATCAATTACAAGTTCAAGCACAATGGGAGGAAACAGACTCAAGACTCCGCATGGAACCGACCTGGACCGGACAAGCAATACAATCCAACAAGCGCATGATTTGGCATAACATTAGGACCAGCTTCTTAAAATGGTTTCAGTCAATTCTTTAACAGTCCGGTGACTGTGATACAGTCACAAAGGTTTCCCAAGTTCAAACCTTGGCTGTCCTTGATACAGTCACAAAGGCTTAACGGGTTCCTTCCTTGGAACACTTTTAGCAGATACTGACCACTGCAGAGGTGCAATTTTGCAGATGTTCTGACCCCAATCTTTAAAGTCATCGGCAGTTTGCAGAGCAAAGGAGAGAGAATTCGAGAAACCTTTGTCCGATGTTCTAGGTGGAATCTCATGGTCGTGGAAGAAGTCGAACCCCAGACGCTTAGAGAGACAGTGAACGATATGCGATGAAAGAAAGAGCCGGGTTGGTGGTGGGGTGAACGTTGCGTCACTACAGATTGAAGGAAGATGGCGGCGTTTATGGGGTGTGTGGTTATGATGTAGTGAGGCGTAGTTCTTCTTACAGACTTTCCATTATGAGGTTGCACGTCTAACCTCAGGTGGATAATCGGGATTCCTTAATTATACCAGCTTTACCAAAAAGGAGATTGAGCAGGTATATCACCGTGATGAAGGCTTCAGTGTGATGTCAGCGATTGTCTCTTTCACAGTCAACAAACCTGAGCGGTCGGACAAGAGAGGACGTGAAGAACGTCAGCAACCCAACATCCCTGAACAACACACAACTCGGGATGTCGTAGAAGTGGTTTGCTTTACAATTATTTGTACACTATTTGTGGTAATAGTTTCCTGGATAGACGCTACTTCTAAGAGCCTCTGGAGCTCTGATTTATACCAGCGATCACATTATACGTTCTACATTCTCTCAACGGCATCTCACAGAAAAACATACCTAGAGGCATCGGGGCGTACGGCTCATCCGACAGACGTATCTGCGTGGAAGCAATTTTCCAACTACTTCTTGGATAAATAAGAGCCCACACTCATGCTCTGTCAGCTTCTTTCATCACTTCTCTAATAAACTGGGAGAAGGCAAGAAAAGGATCTCATTAAGGTGTTGATGCAGATATTAAAGCCTGATCTTTCATGTGGGCCAACGGGCATTTTCACGCCCCAGACATATGTGTAAATCTCCCATAAATCACCTGGGTACATTCACTTCTCACACCAGCCGAAAGAGGAATCCCGCAACCCCCTCTCTCCCAACCACCACCACACCACGTTCCTCCAGGGAAACAAGTTCTCTTTTATTCCGCAAGACTTTCTCTCCACTCCGGCGTTCTCCTCCTCCACCGCCTCCTTCTCCTTTCATCCACTTTCATCAGCCTGGTGTCACTTGAAAGGCAGCGGCTACAGAGAGGCAACGAGGAGGCCCGTGTAGTGGGGCTTCCCTTCAGAAGATGCACTAAATGAATAAAAAAACCCAAGCGAGCAGAGTTAACCGAGTGAATCCAGCACTAATCCGTTAAGGATTCGAGCAGGTGGCGCGGTCCTACTGACTTCGTCAGTGTTTCGGAAAAGGTCGCCTTGGGGATAAGGTGGCATCGTGCGTGCCACTTGTTCTTTTTCTTAAAGTGTACACTAAAGTTCAGGCTTTTAACCTTTTGCATTAGGTTCCTTTTCTGGGATGTGATCCTAGTCCACACACGAGCTACGATATGATAAGTAACGTTGTGCAGGGGATACATACGGTACTATATTGTGAGTGGTGCTTTGGTGTTGGTGTAGATGTGCACAGACGAGGTACAGCGCTGGTATGTTAACTACTGCTGGTTTGTAAACTGCTGGATGGTTAACGGCTGGTTTGTAAACAAAGATTCGTAAACATCACGGCATCGGCACATGCAAGGAGCGACTGCGTTAGCTACAAGTGTGTGGACTCCAATCTATATGCAAGGAGCGACTACTGTAGCTACAAGCATGCGGACTCCATCGCATATGCAGGGAGTCAATGCTTTAACTACAAGCGTGCTGACGATTCATTCAATGACTTGTGCTCCACGATGGGGTCTGTGAAGAACACTTTAGAGGTGCATGTGGGGTTCATATCGACACTCGCTGTGTGTGTCAAAATCAGCCCTGCGCTAACACAGTTAGCAGTGGGCCATGCAAATCGATGGGAGGAGGTGGCACAATGCATTAGCGACTCAAATAACGTTTACCGAACTTCACAGATGAGTCCGAACTTGCAGACAGATACAGTTGTACACCGTTATACACAACGAACGACAACAATACAATCCGTGCATCAAATGTGGACGCAGGGAGCCGCGGTGATTAGAGCGGCAGAAAGGCGTGTCAGACGAGTCAGTGTGAAATTCCAATCCTGGGGCATATTCGCTCCCCTGGTTTTAAAAACCCTTGCCAATATAACACGCTCTTATCTGGCCCTATTTTCTGGCGCGGTGCCTGCTTACTGGTGGCTCGAGAGCCAAGGCCCATTTGCCATGCTTGAAAAGAGGAAACAGTGTCGAGTGAGAAAAGACACCGAGACGAGAGAGCGGGTTCGACGAGCTCCTTGGGGTTTCTCCCTTCACGAAAGATCGGGCGCCTCTCCCAGTTTCCATGGCAGCGCTAGGCTTTATTAAAATCCCGCTCCAGATGCGCCGCGACATCCCCACCTCCCCCCCCCCCACTCACCCACCCACACACACACACACACACACACACACACACACCCTCCCTCTGTCTAATACGCCCACCATCACCCACGCTTAGATACAAAACCTCTCCTCAGATTCCGCTCAGACACAGTCCTGACACTCCGTCCAGCTTGGGCGACGATCTTAAACCCCACCGTGCTCCATCTCTCAGAGTCCGGGTCCAGGTACGCCGGCATCCTGGCACGTTTCCAGCACTTAAAGAACTTGTCAGAAATGAAGGATGGGGCATGGCGCTGCTAAATGAAGCAGAATGGGATAACCTCCATACGATTTCACACTCCGATAGCCTGTGGCACTGCTGCCTCACCGTTTCCCCCACCACACACTCCCCCTCCCAAATCAGACACCTTTGCCGGGGCGTAAATCAAAACGGTTCGCCATGACAACATCATTTGTGAATTCGCCCGGCCTGGTGTTGATCCTTGTCCGGTTGTCTTCGAGAACCTCCATAGCAACCAGCAAAGTTGAACTTTGAATCTCGTGCGGTAGCACCAGTTCTGGACATCTAAACAGGGCCGTGACAGCTTAATGTTTAAGGTACTGTCTTCAAGATCAGAAGGTCACCGGTTCAAGCCCCCATTACCACCAAAGTGTAACTGTTGTGTAAGATCTTTAACCCTCGATTGCTCAGAATGAAGTCGGCTAAATGCCGAAAATGTAAATATTTTATCTTCTTGCTTAGTCTAGTAAGACACCGTTCATGAGAAGTTGGATGTTAGAAATCAATGTTTCCCAACCTTTTCCAGCTCTCGAACTCTGAGCAGTGGATAAGCAAGCAGGCTGCGCAGACCCGGCCACAGCTAGGTTAGGAGGGATTATTGATAAATCTAAAAATACACAGTATAAAGCACGGATGAAGCAATCAAAGAGTCTTATCTTTGGTTTGTTATGCAAGCTCGTGGTCTTTTTGTTTCTGGCTGGTTTCTACTGTACACAAGCAGACGATGACTAGATGGTGACCGAAACCCTGCTATGGACTCGAGTCTAATTAAATACTAGAATCATGTTTTTAGATAAATAGATAAATAAACGCCAGTGGCTTAACGTGAATATCGACTCGTCTTAAAAGAATCATCCGAGTCAATTGATTCGTATCAATTTGTTGCTAAATCATTACATATGTCGAATCTCTACAGATCTAGCGACGCTCATTACGCTCCTCTAAATATGGGTCCTGGCACTATTAGGGCACATTTCATGGTCTAGTGGTCTGTGACACGGTTTAAAACACGTCCTGACAATTACGGAATTAGGTGCTAATGGGTGTGTTTTCTGAACTGGACCTTTAAAGGTCAGGATTTTAAATACTCGATTTGTCTAACTGGGCGGGACAACGGGAAAGTGGGCAGCACAGGGGCGATGGAGCAAGTGGGTCTCGGGTCTTTCGGTAAGGTGGACGGTCCGGATCCTTTCTGTGGGGATTTCTGTACGGATTCCTGTGAAAATCCGGGAAAATGTGCAGTCAGGTTAATTTGATGCACTGATTTAATCAATAGGTGAATTGCTCTCTCTCTCTCTCTCTCTCTCTCTCTCTCTCTCTCTCTCTCTCTCTCTCTCTCTCTGTGTTTTTTGTGATGGATCTGTTTTTTGTTTAGATCGTCTCTT